>VDFB02054219.1:0-26082 GCA_007258455.2 Sequoia sempervirens | reverse complement strand
TTACAAGGTAGGGTACAATCTATCTGGTGCTTTATAGCACAATTGGCTTACAAGTGTCAAGCATTCCAATATCTTCTGCGCAAAGGCATCCCCTTTGTGTGGAAAAATAAATGCCAAGAAGCCTTTCAACAAATAAAAGACTACTTACTGTCACCGATAGTCCTCATGCCACCTATTCATGGAAAACCTTTGATCTTATACATCTCTGCCACTACTTCAGCACTAGGGGCATTACTAGCACAAAATGACCAAGAAGAAAAAGAAAGGGTCATATATTATATCAGTCAGAAATTGGTCAGGTATGAACTGAATTACACATCAATTGAACGTGCTTGTCTAGTAGTTGTCTTTGCAGCTCAAAAGCTAAGACATTATATGTTGAGCCATTAGACACAGTTGATAGAAAAGATTGACCCCCTCAAATATCTCTTGAGTCATGTAGCATTGACAGGACGTCTGGAAAAGTGGTTCATGATTCTGAGTGAATACAACATTTAGTATGTAGAAAGAAAAGTGATCAAAGGAAAAGTGATTGCAGACCAATTGGAAGATGCACCTATATAGAGTGATCACCCCTTAGTAGCAGATTTCCCAGATGAGTCAATATTCCATACATAACCAAAGTCACCCTGGAGGCTATACTTTGACAGATCGCATACTAATCATGGCTCGGGGGTAGGGATATTATTTATCACCCCTCAAGGAGATTTTATTCCCAAGTCTTTCTGCATAGCTTTCCCATGCACAAATAACGTGGAAGAATATGAGGCACTAGTTACGAGACTTAGAATGGCAATAAAATGGAAAATTAGAGCACTACATGTCTATGGGGATTCTCAGTTAGTCATCAACCAAGTTAATGATGACTATGACACAAAAAATGAGAAGCTAATGCCCTACAAATGAATAGTTGACAGCTTCTAGACATACTTTCACATGGTGACTTTTGAGCAAGTTTCGAAAATGCAAAACAAAGTGGCAGATGCCATGGCTACAATAGGCTCTCTCCTCGACATTCCAAGCAATATGCCTCAGTTGGAATTCCTGATAGAACTGTTGGTCCCTACCTATGATATTCTAGAATTGGAGATGGTTTGTGAGCTTGTTGGTCCCGATTCTCCCTAGTACCAGGACATTCATGACTACCTTAAGTCTCAAACTCTCCCCCCTAATCTGTCCAATAACCAGAGAAAGTCTTTTATCTGAAAAGCCGCAAGATATGCCATTGTCAGTGACACCCTTTATCATCGTAGCTTTGACAACACCCTCCTTAGATGTCTCGACATCAACGAAGCACACACAACCTTACGCGAAGTACATAAGGGTATATGTGGGTCTCATTTGAGTGGTCCTACTCTATCCAAGAAGATAATGAGACTTGGGTACTATTGGCTAACCATTGAGAAAGATGCACTAGAATATGTCAAGACTTGTCACCAATGCCAGATTCACAGTGATTTGATTCATGCTCTAGCACAAGAAATTCGGTTGATCACTTCTCCTTGGCCCTTCGCGCAATGGGGACTCAACCTCATGGGAAAGATCCATCCTACCTCATCCAATGGCCACAAATTCATCATAACCACCACTAATTACTTTACGAAGTGGATCAAAGCCATCCCCCTGACATACATAATTGACAAACAAATCTCCAAATTAATTCTTAACTATATCATTTGCCGGTATGGCCTTCCACAATCCATCATCACTGACAATGGATGTCCGTTTAAAAACAAAGATGTTCATGAGTTATGTGAGTGATTTCATATCCAACATCATTTTTCCTCTTCATATTACCCACAAGGAAATGGTCAAGCCGAGGCATCAAATAAAACCATTGTTAAAATCCTTAAAAAGACTATCAATGACACTGGCCGTGACTGGCATATTCAACTCAACCTTGCTCTGTGGGCTTACCGCACTAGCATTCGTACGCCTACGGGAGCCACCCCATTCACCCTGGTCTTTGGGGCTGAGGCCATCTTGCCCATTGAGGTTGAAATTCCTTCCTTATGAGTCTCTCTGAAGGGTCTGACCGATGATGAGGAGTATAGACAGTTGCATCTACATGAGCTGGAGATGTTAGAAGAAAGAAGGCATAATTCCCTGAACCATCTGCAGGCATATCAAAACCGTCTCTGTCATAGTTACAATAAGAGAGTAATGTTCAAGAAATTTGACATTGGTGACCTAGTCCTCATGCAAAACCCTAAGAATCAAGCAGACAGAGAAAAACCTGGCAAATTCAAACCAAATTGGCTAGGTCCCTACGTCATCATATCCTCTTTTGGTTCTGGAGCTTATCAGCTGGCGACTCCAGATGGTGAACAACTAACATAACCCATCAATATTCTACATCTCTGAAATTTCTATGCATAGCATCAAAAAGTTGAGCTGAAAACTTTTAAAATACAAAAAAAATTGAAAAATGATAAAAAAATTGTGGCCTTGATAAAATACTTGGCATCCAGACACACTTGGAAAACACTTGGCACTTATCTTTGGATTTTTCATCATGTTACTAGTTTTTCAATGAGATCCCGACAATAAGATTTAGAGAAGCAGTGACATATCATGACACTCATGTTACTAGTTTCTCAGTGATGTCCTGACTACAGGATTTAGAAAAACAACGATGTACCATGATAATAGCTTTATTTTTTTCCTTTCTGAAATCATGCTGCTAGTTTTTCAAGGATGTCTTGGAAACAAAATTTAGAGAAGCAACGATGTTTCATGAATTGTCCTTCTTGTCTTTTTCTGATTTTGGTTGATTATGACAAAAAGACTGGTGCAATTGCGCTCTTGGTATGAGTCATTATCATCCTTGTCTGTGACTTCTTGTCTTATGTGATGGTACGACCTTGCACACCTTGATTTATGTCATATCATGGTGTTTGTTGGCCATCACAACAATCTTCCCAGTGATGATTAAGAGAAATAAATATAAAAGTCCTATGGTAAAATTTTGAAGGATTTGGTCTAGGAACTAACATGCATCTCCTTTTGTCCTGTCATCTTCTCTTGTCCATCTCTCGATGATATCCTGTGACATACAAAAAGATAAGTGCATACATAATCACATAGACATTTCATTAGGTCCATACATTGCATCATCCATAGGATTAAATCATATTACATTTCATATACATATTGCATTATACATAGTCATGCATTAACATAAGCATAAACATGGCATCCATTCAAACAAATACATTATGCATATCATCATCATCCATGGCACAACATCAACACAACATATAAATAAGCATTGCATTATCATGGCATCACGTGATAAATAACCATCATAGGACATACATTACAGGACATATAAATAAATAAATACCATCATCCATCATAAAAGCATATCATACATAAATCATCCATCATACATCATAGTGCATAAATAAAATAACATCACATAACACACACGTAGGCCGCATCAAAACTGCATCATATAGCATCATCTCAAAACAATATATAATGTCACAGGATAGAGTCAAGAGATATCCCAAAAATAGAGCACCTAGGCTTGATAGTCAATACATAACGTGTCATAACATAAATACCAAAACATGAATGTAGTAAGCATGGCCCTATGAAGTGCTCTCCTCATCCCCTCATGGTGAAGAGTGTGGTGACTGAGGACCTGTGCCCAACACTAAGGTAACAGGTGGACTTGTAGCAACCTCTATCTGTGAAACCAATGGAACTGACACTGATGGAATCATCTCCACAGTAACATGCATTTGTGATTATACTGCAGCCTGACTTTGTGAAGCTGAAGGATCTGTCACTAGAGGCGGACCAGGTGTTGATCTATGGCCTGAACCTAATGAACCATGTGAATGCCCTGACATGTGACCAGAAGAATGTCTATGATGAGACCTATGACTTGAGGTATGTCCTGAAGAGGTCGAGCCCCTTGCACTGCTCCGACTACCACTACCACTACCACTCCCTTACCTACTGCTGCTACCTATCCTCATCTGTGTCTTAGTCATGGCGGAATCTCTCATCTCAGCTAGTACGACCTGCTCATATAACTACTTGTATCACCCAAGCCATACACTGACCCTGCCAAACTCCTGTGCCAGATCTGCTGATGGTCATGTACACAGTCATGCAAACTCTGTACACCACTGCATTGCCTCTTGTTGGCATATCACTATATGATCCTGCTCTACCTGAGCCACCTCTAACTCTGACTGCAGTGCTCTGAGCTAGATGACACTCTCATCCGATCTCCTATGTAAGTTTGCCATCCTCTGGTCTGTCGTGGCATCAAGGGCAGCGCTGAGCTGGATGGTATCTCCTCATCTCCCTCCACCATCCTCCATCTTAGGAGCCTCTCGGCCTCATCTATAGCATCATCATCATCATCCCTCCTCTCCAACCTCCTCTCTCTGACTCCCTCATCCTAGGGCATATACCAACCTCCATCTCACTCTCTTTATATCAAATCAGCTCTCTTAATTTACGGAGTTTGTTGATTTCGATTGATCTTGTTTCGGATGACTTTGATTTTTCATTTTGATCGATCTCTTTGATTATCCTGGATTTATTTCGATTTCGCTTTTCTTTGACGCCTTGACGTGATTGTTTTTTGATTGCGATTTTGTTTTGAGCCGAAGCGCGGATTTATCGATTGATCATCTCCCTCACACCGACACTGGCCCATCAGGATCTATCAATGACACTAGTCGACGCACCTGCCACCATAAGTCATAATTTGTAGTTGTCCCTGGATCTGCGATCCCACCCCTCCATCCCCACTACTGCACCACTAGACCATCAATCTGCTGCTCAGAAAATGGTATAGGAATAGGCGGACCCCAGGCTCCCTTTCTCAAGGATCTGGCATACTCAGCTATGCCTACAGGTACACCCTACTGCTCTCCAAACTATCTTAGGACACACTGTGGAATATACATCTCTAGGATGAGCTAACTCTACACTGTCCTCCCAATCAGATAACGGTACTATTTGCAGAAACTGAGGTGGTCGTCCTCATCATCCCATTGCTCACAGTCTCTATAGGGCCTCCAAATGAATGTAATCATGGTATCAATACGATGGTGCCACCAACCTATCTCTCCAACCCTCGTCTGCTGTAAGTCACCAACATAGTAATAATCATAAGGAATCCCCTTTGCAAGTTGTGGTCTCTAGATAAGAGGATGGAATATAGCCACATCTCCCAGGCCCATATCATCAGAAGCATTGTGCCACACCCAATGCTCTATGCCCTCCTATAAGCCACCTTGTGAAGTTGATGGTAGAGCATACCTAACAACCAAGGCCCCCAGGCATAAAATGTCCAGTCTCACCTCATACCCACTAGCACATCACCCCAACCAATGGGAAACCCGTGTCCGCGGTGGTCAGGAATCAATATCCCATTTATCAATGTCACCAAAAATGCATCAAACCGAGCATAATGCTCCACCATAAACTCCTAGCGGATCTCGTATCTCTTGATGCCAAGCCCTGTACCTTGATCGTGATAGTAGGTCATGAAGGTTTGATAGCCATGCTGAGGGTCATAGACGATCCTCTCTCCTCGAATCGGCAAGAGAAGAATATGGTAGACATCCTCCAATGTCATGGTAGCCTCTCCAGTTGGAAAATGGAATGAGCATGTCTCTGGATGCCATCTCTCACATAAAGTAGTCAGTAGTCCCCTATTTTCCCGAATAACAGACATATAGGCAACATAATACAGACTTAGTTGCATCAACCGTCATCGTTCTCGCGGACTCAGCTGGTCTCAGAACCAGAAGGTCGATGGCCTACTCTCTCAAGTATAGATAGGCGCTAGCTATCTCTGCACATGATCAAACAACGCGTTAGCACCTTATGGACAATCATCATTATCATCATTATAACTCAAAAGAATTTAAATTTTGAAAAACATTAGAATCAACCTTAGTCAAAGTCAAAGTCAAATGTGTCGTGTTGACTTCATTTGCATCGTGAAAAAGTGTTTGCATCATTCTGTACTTCAATTGCATCGCTACACAATGATTGCATCATTTTTTCCATCAAATATGTCACATCAGAGCATTTGCGTGACACTCCATGGCACATGCGTCACTTCATTTGAATGTGTCGCAAAATGACATATGCAGCATAATAAATCTCAAATGCAGCACGATATTGCGAATGCGTCGTAATTTTTAGCAAATGCAACACACATCCTTGGCTTGACCTAATTACCCCTTACACTTGCGTCGAACACGAAGTCAAATGCGACTTATGCGCACACATATGCATCGTAGTGCATTCATTGTTGGCCCTAAAAACCTAAATTTTGCATGCAAAACAATAAAATAAAAAGGTGGGTTAGAGGTACATACCGCTGGCTCTAAGCCCTCTGGTCTCTTGGAGGTCCGCATGATCTCACCACGATGCTCAATCACTGGAATCATCATCCTTGCAAAAGTCCTCTTCGCTCGTCGCTCTCAAATTTGCTAAGGTGAATAGTGAAAATGAATTGACTTTTACCCCTTTGTGAACCTATTTATAAAGTCAAAATGACATTTTTCAACTCTTTTATTACTAGAGGCCCTTTTGGCTGCTCTAAACACACTAGAATTTGAAACCGATTGCGCCATTATCTTTCTGATAATTAAATTGACTTATCGGGACACCTTCCAAATTTTTCTGTCACCTGGCCAAAATTCAAAATTTTCCCAAGGGGGCATTGATACTTTGTACCTTTGCTGGGGCATGACTTTAACTTTTTTTCTTTGTCACAATGCGACATGCTACATTATGACAAAGAGGGGCAAAATGTAGACACATAAAAATGACCTAGGCCTGCAAGCTCTATTTTTACCACTTTTGTCCTAGCATAATTATGACATTTAATTATGTCCTTGGTCCACATTCGACTATTAATTAAATAATTCATGTCTCTTGCATTTTTCATGATTATTAAATAAATGAATTATATTTATTTATTTAATATATCTTTAATTGTCTAAATCTTCTCACAATTAAATAAATTTCTTAATTTATTTAATTACCTTAATTCCTTATGTCTTCCTGATTATTAAATAAATGAATTTTATTTATTTATTTAATGTCACTAATTCTCATAATTAAATGAATTTATTAATTTATTTAATTATCGGTCATAATCCTCTAAATTAAATAATTATCTTTAATTATTTAATTACCTAATTTGACATTTTCCTCATTTTAAATAAATGAAATTATTTAAAATGATATCACATTCTTAACTGTCAGTTCATTTTGGTAAATAATTTGAAAAAGATTATTTATTGTCACACAAAATCCTAATTTTGAATTAATTTAATTCAAAATGGTAATCTTCTTCCAAAAATCAAGTAATTGAGCAAATTATTGATTTTTGAAATCTTACAAATCAAACAGTCTTTATCTTTTTGATTTTTGAATTTTTTTATTTTTTTTGGCTAATTATCACATTTATTCCCGACCGTTGATTTGATTTTATCAAATGACATCTTGACCACTCATTTAACAATCTTTCCCTAACCCTAATTAGGTATTGTCACATGAAATCTCGTCCACTAATTTTAGGCTTTGTCAGCTTTTAATCTCGTCCGTCCATCCAAAATTGCATTTTCTATAAAATGTCAATTTTGCTCACAATTTGGGGACCACTTCATCATTTATAAGATGTTTATGCTTATATTTTAATTGCATACTTTGCATTTAGCTTATTTTAATTTGATTATAGTCATTTTTCATAGTTATAGGCATAGTCATCAAATCCTTCAAAGCTTGTTTAGGACATTGGCATAGTCAAAGATAGCTCACACACTCGATCTGAGGGCAACACAATCAGTAAGTTAGAAGGTGCTATGGAGGTGAATCATGGAAGTTTTGCAGGTGATATGGTATAATATTTCTTGTTTTAAGCTTTCAATGTACTTCATAGTTCTTTGGGTATGTTTATTAATCTAATCCGCTAACCTTAATCCCAAAATTTAACCCGTTGATACATATTGCTTATTATGAATGGAAAATTTATTGCGGAGAGGTGACAATGGAGATAGGACTTTTGAGATTTTCTGAATTTATTTGATGCTATTTTTTTGTTTTCGAGACATTTAGAGAAAATTAGGGGGGCCTAAAGGGACTAACCTAGTGCCTTGGGGGCCCATTGATGATGGCCTTTCCTACATGACGAACACAAAGACATCATAGTTTAACTGTATTGAATGGCCCTATTTTTCAAAGTTTTCTGACTCTTTATGGATGTTTTTGGATTTTGATAAGTTATTTGCATGTTTTGCTTGAATTTTTGACCAAGTTTAAAGACCATGATGGACACCTAAAGGGACACCTAGGGCCTTGGGAGATGATCAAAGATTATCCTTGCCTATGTTATACATGTAGAGACCACGTAGTTCAACTGTTTGACTAAAAAAAAAAAAAATTGTATTTTTGATGTTTTACAACTTTTTTTTTGGATTTTGATGGTTTTCTAGATGTTTTTGATTTTTCTTTGATAGTTTTCTATAAGTTATGGGATTAACAAGGATCCACTCCACTACCAAGTTCAATAATTTTCCCTAGTTTGGAAAAGGATTCCATTTTATTAGGGATAGGTGGATAAAATAGATGGTGGATAGTGCAGCAAGGTTCAACACTTGATCAATTATCAAGCCATGGTTAGGTGCACATTTTATTATGGCAATAGATGGAATGGATATGATAGTAGATAGATAGCACCAATAGATGAGGATGCAAGTTTTATTCAAATGTAGCACCTATTTACCAAGTTTTCACTACGGTACCAATCCTAGAAGCACTACAAAGTGGTTTTCACTTATAGGAAATTTTATTTCTCTTTACTATTTTCTTGATTTTTGATTTTTTTTGCTTCTTTTGCTTGGGATATTTTTGATATGCTTAGGTGTATAACCTCTTGAGATGAGTTTTGTTAAGAGATTCAACTAGAGGTTCTCCTTCTGGTGTAGGCAGTTGATATGCTCCAGAATCGTAGCTTGCTGTAATGATGTAGGGACCTAGCCAATTTGGTTCAAACTTACGTTTCTCATCTTGATTTAGTTGGATTTTTTGGTTTTCCTTTAGGACCAAGTCACCAACCTAAAAGTCCCTATTTTTTATTTTCTTGTTGTAGCTTTGCTTAAGCTGATTTTGATAGGCCTAGAAATGGTTCAATACGCTCGAGCATCTTTCAGATTCTAGGATTTTAAGCTCATTGAGTCTAGACACTCGATATTCTTCATTTCTCACAAGATCCTTTAATGAAACTCGTAGGGATGAGATTTCAACCTCTATAGGTAGTATTTCTTAGGATCCGTAGACCAAGGAAAAGAGATTTACACCTATAGGCATGCAGATGCTAGTTCTATAAGCCCATAAGGCTGGGTTTAGCTACAAATTCCAATCATGAATAGTGTCATTAATAGTTTTATTTAGGATTTTCAAGATGGTCTTATTGGATTCTTCAGCTTGGTCATTTCCTTGAGGATAGTATGGGGTTGAAAATCAATGTTGGATAGAAAACCTTGAACAGAGCTCATGGACACCTTGGTTCTTAAATGGAGTCCCATTATCAATTATAATAGTTTGTGGGATACCATACCGATAAATTAAATAGTTAAGAATGAACTTAGCTATTTATTTCCCTATGATATAGGTTAGAGGGATAGCCTCTATCCACTTTGTAAAGTAATTTGTTGCAGTGATGATGAACTTGTGCCCATTGGATGAGGTTGGTGATATCTTTCCTATTAGGTCCAATCCCCACTAAGAGAAGGGCCATGGAGTAGTGATAGGATGCAACTCCTGTGCAGGTGCATGTACAAGATCTCCATGCTATTGGAATTGGCGAAACCTCTTGGAAAAATGAATTGCTTCTTGTTCCAATGATGATTAATGGTACCCTATTCAAAGTATCTTCTGGACTAGGTTAGGTCCACTAGGGTGAGATCCACAAACACCTTCGTGTACTTCTTGTAAGGCAGTTTGTACTTCTTTTTGTGTTAATATATCAGAGTAACGTACCATTGGGAATTTAGTTGTATAGGGTATATCCTAGGATAGTTAATCAGGAGGTTCAACGGATGAATGTTTTCTTTTGATTAGATGCTAGATGGGATGGTATCATTTTGTGTTGGATATAGGAAAATATTTCCTCATACCAACGCGAGTCAAGAAAAACAACATCACACACTAGTTTCAATTTTGGGATGTCGAATGCTGGTATAAGCAATTTTTGTACCAGGAATTCATATCTAGGAACATTCTTAGGTATGTCCAAGAGTGAACCAATTGTAGCCATAACATTAGTTGTGTTGATGGTGTTTTCTGCACAGTAACAACTCAAACAGAATGTGATATTCTATCTCTCTTGAAAGGTGAATCTCTATCAGCAAGCCTCAAGAGATAACCCCAAGGTCTCTAATGTCAGGTCTTGACAGTGCATAAACAACTTAGTGATAAATGTGAAAATACTGGTAATAAAAAAGGGACCTTACTACAAGCATCAATTAGATCTAGCAATATGATGATATTTCTAATTCTATATTTAACTCAAATGATAAAAGAAATAGCAAAAGAGATAAGGTTTCAAAGAGATTCTTAAATTAAAGGACTAATCCTAAGATTAACAATGCAAATGAAAAACACTTGAAATGGACCAATCCCTCAGAAACTGATTTCTGCTTGACCCAGATGAATTTGCAATCTTATAGAAATAGTGCAATCTTCTAAGGAATTAAATATTTTCAAATCATAAACATTCATTCAAAACAACCCTATTGCAATCGAAATGAATAAACCTTCACAATTGAACTAAGCTCAATGAATATAAAAGTCCAGGCTAACTTTGCAAAGAAACTAACAATTAGTTGGTTGTGAAAAGTATGGACAAAAGATTGCTACAACACTTCAAGTACCAAATCATAAACACTATCAATTCATCTAACATTAAACCTAACCTATCTATCAAATAAACTTAAGCAATTCCAAAGATAGAATCACAAGAACCATGCCAGATAAAATTCAACACAAGAAAGGCACCAAATCACAATGTCTTCACTTGCATTAAATTACCCAAAGTAGCAACAATTCCAGTATTCTGTTATAGCACTTGCTTGCTTGAAAACAAAACTAACTCCTAACTCTAGCTCTTGCTATACTACTTAATTTTCTCCAAGAAAAACTATATATCCCTTACAAATGAGGTAGAATGCCATATTAATAGAAACCCCCAAGATATGTCAGCCTAGTTAGGGTTTACAATAATAAAATAGTCACAAACAAGTCGGCCCAAGGAGAAATCAAAATAAACAAAGTGGGCATTAAATGCAAGCACTCCATCCAGGTCGGCTTGGGGTCTCCAACAAAATTCGGTCCAATGCATGTGAAGGAAGAGGATAAATAATGTGAAGCATAAATTCTGATGTAGCCTTGCATTAACTACTTCCCCCTTTGTCTTTATTTCACTCCACCCTATCATGCACCATCAAAAGTACCCTGTCCAAGTCAGCTATAGGTGGTAGAGGTAAAACCTTAAGTCTCTTCTCAATAGATTTAATATTTTCTCTTAACTATTCCACCGACTTATCCCACTCAACCTTGTTGGTTTGATATTTATCAATAACTACAATATAGGTGGCCACATCATCCAACTGATGTTTAGTAACTGGATCCTCACCGATTGGAGAATATACATCTCGCCACCATTTTCTCAACTGTTCTAAGCTCAAATGCTTTGGTGCAAAATTCTTTCTCCCTGTCATCACTTCAAATAAGGAAATGCATCTATTATAGATATCGGTCAGGGTGTCTTCAATTTTCCTCCTCTGCTTATGTACCTTCTTCAAAACATTTTGCCTTATTTGCAAAGCTTCAAACCATTCCCAAGGTTCTGCTGCTCTGGAGGAAGGAATAATTCCATCACTCACCAACTTATCTTCAGTATACTCCATGATGGTCTTGGTCTTTGCAACAGGGAGATCTACATCCTCCTATCTTGAGCCACATCTTTCAACCACTTTGGGATGTCGAATGCTGGTATAAGCAATTTTTGTACCAGGAATTCATATCTAGGAACATTCTTAGGTATGTCCAAGAGTGAACCAATTGTAGCCATAGCATTAGTTGTGTTGATGGTGTTTTCTGCACAACAACAACTCAAATAGAATGTGATATTCTATCTCTCTTGAAAGGTGAATCTCTATCAGCAAGCCTCAAGAGATAACCCCAAGGTCTCTAATGTCAGGTCTTGACAGTGCATAAACAACTTAGTGATAAATGTGAAAATACTGGTAATAAAAAAGGGACCTTACTACAAGCAATACCTAATTAGATCTAGCAATAAGGGATGATATTTAAATTCTAGATTTCCATCCCAAATGATAAAAAAGAAATAAAAAAGAGATAAGGTTTCGGAAGAGATTCCCTAAATTTAAGAACTACCCTAAGATTAACAATGCAAATGATGAAACACTTGAAATGGACCAATCCCCTCTAAACTAATTCTGGTTGACCCAAATGAATCAAGTAATCTTACGTAAATAGTGTACAATCTTCTAAGGCATTAAAGATTTTCAAATCATGAAAATTCATTCCAAACAACCCTATTGCAATCAAAATGAATAAACCTCCACAATTGAACTAAGCACAATGAATATAAAAGTCTAGGCTAACTTTGCAAAGCAACTAACAATTAGTTGGTTGCGAAAAGTATGGACCAGAGATTGCTACAACACTTCAAGTACTAAATCATAAACACTATCAATTTATCTAACATTAAACCTAATGCATTTATCAAATAACTTAAGCAATTCCAAAGATAGAATCACAAGAACCATGCCAGATAAATTTCAACACAAGAAAGGCACCAAATCACAATGTCTTCACTTGCATTAAATTACCCAAAGTAGCAACAATTCCAATATTTTGTTATAGCACTTGCTTGCTTGAAAACAAAACTAACTCCTAACTCCCGCTCTACTTAATTCGCTCTAAGAAAAACTATCTATCTAGCCCCTACAAATGAGGCAGAATTCCATATTAATAGAAACCCCCCAAGATATGTTGGCCTTAGTTAGGGTTTCTTACAATAATAAAATAGCCACAAACAAGTCGGCTAAGAAGAATTTAAAATAAAAAAAGTGGACATTATATGCAAGTATTCCATCCAGGTCATCCTGGGGTCTCCAACAAAGCTCGGTCCAATGCATGTGAAGGAAGAGGAGAAATAATGGGAAGCACAAATTCTAATGTAGCCTTGCATTAACTGCTTCCCCTTGTATCTTTATTTCGCTCCACCCTATCATGCACCATCAAAAGTATCCTGTCCAAGTCGGCTATAGGTGGCAGAGGTAAAACCTTAATTCTCTTCTCAATAGATTTAATATTTTCTCTTAACTGTTCCATCGACTTATCCCACTCAACCTTACTGGTTTGATATTTATCAATAACTGCAATATAGGTGGCCACATCATCCAACTGATGTTCAGTAACTGGATCTTCATTGATTGGAGAATATACATCTTGCCACCATTTTCTCAATTGCTCTAAGCTCAAATGCTTCGGTGCAAACTTCTTTCTCCTTGTCATCACTTCAAAGAAGGAAATGCATTTATTATAGATATTGGTCAGGGTGTCTTCAATTTTCCTCCTCTACTTATATACCTTCTTCAAAACGTTTTTCCTTATTTGCAAAGCTTCAAACCATTCCCAAGGTTCTGCAGCTCTGGAGGAAGGAAGAATTCCATCACTCACCAACTTATCTTCAGTATACTCCATGATGGTCTTGGTCTTTTGCAATAGGAGATCTACATCTTCTTTATCTTGAGCCAATACATCTTTCAACAAATTTTGGGATGTCGAATGCTGGTATAAGCAATTTTTGTACCAGGAATTCATATCTAGGAACATTCTTAGGTATGTCCAAGAGTGAACCAATTGTAGCCATAGCATTAGTTGTGTTGATGGTGTTTTCTGCACAACAACAACTCAAATAGAATGTGATATTCTATCTCTCTTGAAAGGTGAATCTCTATCAGCAAGCCTCAAGAGATAACCCCAAGGTCTCTAATGTCAGGTCTTGACAGTGCATAAACAACTTAGTGATAAATGTGAAAATACTGGTAATAAAAAAGGGACCTTACTACAAGCAAATACTGAATCAGATCTAGCAATATGATGATATTTCTAGTTCTAGATTTATCCCAAATGATAAAAGAAATAAAAAAGAGATAAGGTTTCAAAGAGATTCCTAAATTTAAGAACTACTCCTAAGATTAACAATGCAAATGATGAAACACTTGAAATGGACCAATCCCTCAAAAACTGATTTCTGGTTGACCCAAATGAATCTGCAATCTTACAGAAATAGTACAATCTTCTAAGGCATTAAATATTTTCAAATCATGAACCTTCATTCAAAACAACCCTATTGCAATCGAAATGAATAAACCTTCACAATTGAACTAAACTCAATAAATATAAAAGCCCAGGCTAACTTTGCAAAGCAACTAACAATCAGTTGGTTGTGAAAAGTATGGACTAGAGATTGCTACAACACTTCAAGTACCAAATCATAAACACTATCAATTCATCTAACATTAAACCTAACACATCTATTAAATAAACTTAAGCAATTCCAAAGATAGAATCACAAGAACCATGCCAGATAAAATTCAACACAGGAAAGGCACCAAATCACAATGTCTTCTCTTGCATTAAATTACCCAAAGTAGCAACAATTCCAGTATTTTGTTATAACACTTGCTTGCTTGAAAACAAAACTAACTACTAACTCTAGCTCTTGATGTACTGCTTAATTTTCCCCAAAGAAAACTATCTAGCCCTTACAAATGAGGTAGAATGCCATATTAATAGAAACCCCCCAAGATATGTTGGCCTAGTTAGGGTTTACAATAATAAAATAGCCACAAACAAGTCAACCAAGAAGAATTCAAAATAAACAAAGTAGACATTAAATGCAAATATTCCATCCAGGTTAGCCTGGGGTCTCCAACAAAAATCAGTCCAATGCATGTGAAGGAAGAGGAGAAATAATGGGAAGCACAAATTCCAATGTAGCCTTGCATTAACTGCTTCCCCCTTTATCTTTATTTCGCTCCACCCTATCATGCACCATCAAAAGTATTCTATCCAAGTCAGCTATAGGTGGTAGAGGTAAAACCTTAAGTCTCTTATCAATAGATTTAATATTTTCTCTTAACTGTTCCACTGACTTATCCCACTCGACCTTACTAGTTTGATATTTATCAATAACTGCAATATAGATGGCCGCATCATCCAACTGATGTTCAGTAACTAGATCTTCACTGATTGGAGAATATAAATCTCACCACCATTTTCTCAACTTCTCTAAGCTCAAATGCTTCGGTGCAAACTTCTTTCTTCCTGTCATCACTTCAAAGAAGGAAATGCATTTATTATAGATATCGGTCAGGGTGTCTTCAATTTTCCTTCTCTTCTTATATACCTTCTTCAAAACCTTTTGCCGTATTTGCAAAGATTCAAACCATTCCCAAGGTTCTGCAGCTCTAGAGGAAGGAAGAATTCCATCACTCATCAACTTGTCTTCACTATACTCCATGATGGTCTTGGTCTTTTGCAATAGGAGATCTACATCCTCCTTATCTTGAGCCAATACATATTTCAACCAATTTTTTGACCTCATTGCATCTCCTCCAGTTGAAAGGATTTCTTTGATAGCATTGTCTCCCTTAGTTTGCACCCCCTATAACCAGTTTGTTGTGGAAAGAGTAGTGGTCTTCATCCTCTCTAGTTCTGTTATGGTTTCTTGTGGTAGGAAACTTGCAGCAGAAGATGAGGAGCTAATAGATTGCAAGGGATTCATCAAGTCTTGCAAGTACTTCTTTAATTTCTCATTCTCCTTCTTCTTCTTCAGTTCTTGCTTAGTCTGCACTTCTTTCCTCAACCTACCCAAGATCACAACACTAGAGACTTCATACTCTTCAATCTCTTGTTCCATGGAGGTAGGCCCTAGGTTAATAGTTTGTACATTGTAATCACTTCCAGTTACAACATCTTTGTTCTTATCCAGAGCAAGAGTAGCAATGTGGACCACCCTGTTATTTGTTTCATCTCTCTCAATCCTAGAGATAACCCTGGCTTTCTTCTTTCCTTTACCTTTTCCTATGTTTTCCAATAGCTCATCCCAGTTGGGAGGGGTGTCATCTACAATAATATATTTTCTCTTTAACTCCTTATCTAACCAGCCTGGGATAGTAGATTCAGGTTGTATTTTACTCTGCCCAACTTCATCTTGTTGATCTTTAGGTACATCTTCGTTCAAATCATGTTTCTCAGGAATCTCTTCAACTTTATCCTCCTTTTCTTTATCATGCTCTTCTTCTTCATGCACCGGTGATGGAGTCTTAACTAGTATTTCCTCTCTCTGAGTAGGTCTATCCTCTTCACCTCTAGCAGGTGAATCATCATATGTATCTAGGGGAGACTGCAACACCTTCTCTATTTTTGCCTCAGCACTAAAGAGCTCACCCTCTTGAAATTATTCTCCTTCTGCATCTTGGTGACCTTCTTCTTCCTTGGATTCACCTGGTTCATCATGAGCTTCATGGGAAGGAGGGATATCATCATGTTGTTCTCCATCATGAGTGATTGGAGGGGGGTCCTTTCTTGGCACACTATCCTTAGGAGGAGTTCTTGATTTCCTTGTATATACTTGTGTCCTTTCTCCTGAGCTCTCCACATTTATCACAGGTGGGCCAACTTCCTCCCCTACCTTGGAGCTTTCCTTTTCCTTTTGTGATAATCTCACCATTCTTCTTCTCTTCGGCATAGGGATACTAACCTCTTTGTATTCTTTTTTAGCTTCATCTTTTTCTAACTTCCTTGTTCTTGAAACATGTTTCCTCTTATTTGCAATTGGCTTCCTTTGTTTTTCTACCTCCTATTCTTCCTCTGCCTGAGTATCTTTAACTTTGATCTTGAAAGGAGAACTCACCTTTCCCTTACCCTTAGGATCCTGCTGAGTTGAATCCTGAAAAGTGGAATGAGACTCCAAGTCTCCCATTAAATCATGGGTGCATTGCACACCTTCACTTTCCAGTTCCCACATCTTATGCTTGAGCCACATCTTTGTATACTTAATAACTGGAGTCATAAGTTATTCTAGTTCTATTTTCTCCTCTTCCAACTAGTCCACTTCTCCCATTGGTTTTTCCTTCACTGCCTCATAAGCATGGCCCTGAATAAAATCCTCATCATCTTCAACTTGATCTAGAATAGCCTTCATGTTATATAGTTGGACCAAGTTAACAGGAAGCCTAGAAAATTTCTTCTTTTTAATCTCAAATTCATCATTTGCAATTGGCCCAATAGTCTTCTATATCATACTTGTGGCTATATTCTCTATTGGATTTCTTTTGTGCTTCACCAGTCCTATTAAAATTGGATCTCTTGGAATGGAAGGATAGCCCAAGAGTGCTCATTTCTTCCTCAGAAGCACTGGCTGAATTAATAGAAGGACATGCCTCACTAGTTCCTATCCTCAGAGGAAAATCTCCACCGAATCCACTCTTATGCTTATCTTTTTTCACAATGGCATCAAAGTCACATATTTGCCTTGTAACTTCCAGAAGTATAATGTGATTTGTGGGATACCTAGGAAGTCTGTATGGAGCCCTCTAACAACCATCTATCCTTATGTATGAGAAGGTGGGAAACTGTATGAACCAAGCCCCATACCTTTTGATCAACTCTTTGGCATTATCAAATATCCTCACATGCTCTGCACCCTAGAGCAACCTAGAAATGAACATGGTGAATGCATCATTCACCCTCCTATAGCTCAAGTTACCCAGATGCAGCTGTGGATAAACCTCATAGATCACATCCTGCCCAAATGCACCCCTTGCACTTAGCCCCTTGTATGGATGGAATCTTGCAAGCACATAGACTAAGTAGGAAGTCATTGTGAAGGTCTTTGTTTGCAACACATTGCACATATGTTCATGAATCATAACACTTATAACACTTGCCCAATGATAGTTAATATTTTGCTCCATCCTCACAATGACATGGAACATCCAATTCTCAAATACACCGACACTCTTCAACCCTACCACTCTACTGAGAAGGGTGATAGCATCATAGTACTCCTTGAATTTAGCTCTGAATACCTACTTGAGTAGCTTGGAATAGTGGGACTTAGGCTTCTCCAACCAGGAATTGATAACCTGTTGGGACTTGATAGTATCTTCCTCATAGAAATTATTTGCCATATCCATATCAAAAGCCACCACATGAGATCTGTCTAGCATGTCAAAGGTCTGGGCTATAGATATAGGATTTAAATTTTCCACAATTCTCCCTTGGGTACCAACTATCCTCTGTGTTCCTCTGTCATAGTGTCTAGCACATTCAAGCACTAATTCATAATACATTTCTATAGGGGGGAATCCAGCTACATGTACCAATCCTAATTCCAAAGTCCTTTTAGCCAGTAAAGGAAGGTTCTGTGCAACCATTCTTGTCTTGAACTCTTCATAATCCCATAGTCCAACATTAGTATCAGTTACCTCTGACCAGACAGAAGTCAACTTTCTCTCAAGGATTTTGCTCTTGATGTCCATCTTGATTCTTTCTATTTCAGAAATGGAAGACCCCTCTGCACTTGGATCCACCACTCTACCCTTGGTTCCACTTGTCACTACCTTGCTTGACTTAGCCTGCATCCAATAAAGAAACCATAGTAAAGATCACATAAAACCCAAGTTAACTGTTCAAAAATAGCATGTTCAACTTAAATACAAGTCCAATGATAAGCCAAATGCTCTAAAACCTCATAAAAATTAATCATCTCAAAGTTCGGGTTTTCAGCCATCCCGCGGAGTCTAGGCTAGAGAGGAATTTTAGAAAATTCCCAGCTAGGCGGATTCTAGCGAAATAAGCATAAAATTATCAAATAATCATGCAATTGAGCATCATTAGCTAAGAAACAACATGATACATCCTTAAAAAACTCAAACTGATCATACAATGCATAATCATCAACTAATAAATCATGCTATCCCTCAGTTCATCATTTTCAAAAAAGTTTCAGACAAATCCACTAGGACGGATTTCTGCGAAAACATCGATGTCATATGAATTCTGGGAAAACGAATGGATGAAGGACAATTCGAGAAAATCCAGAAGTGAAGGAAATCCACAAAGCAGGCAAGACTCCAAAATTCAACACATTTCGGGAAAATGGAGAGGACAAGGAAAATCAGGGAAATCCGCCAACAAAGGAAAATCCTGAAACTAAAGGAAAACCTAAATGTCGACGTTCCCTCACGATCTCACTCAAATTGATCGAACGATCACAAATTTGAGGAACTTGGGCCTGCGACTGACTCGATTTAGACCTCCTACAAATTATCTTTAAATTCTAAGCTCCCCTTGAAGGAAATCGAAAAGAATTGGTGATGCCCTAGGCATAAAACCCTAAAATTCTTCCATTGATGCACAAAACAAGCTTGAGCTTAGAATTTATCTGCTAGGTTTTCAAAAGGTTTCTTATGGCCTACATGAGCAATCTACCTCATGATAGAAATGAAGAACAAGTTCTAAACTCTCTTGATATTATCAATCAAACACAATTGAGCAACCCCAACCTTAAACGTTCAATGCCCATACACACAAAAATTCAGACTCCAAGCACGCTCAAGACGTTAAAGAATCACTCACACTCCACAATGAAAAGAAAGGTAATAGGTACATACCATTGATGGAGTGAAAGCTGATTACAACAATGACAAACAATAGTTATGACACCCAGAAAAATGACCACCAAATCCAACAATTCACAAATTCGATCACCAAATCCAACCAAGCATTCATGATCAAGCACTTTGGGTCAATTAGAGAGAAAATGATAAAACATAATGATGCCTTAGGCATAAAACCCTAAAATTCCTCCATTGATGCACAAAACAAGCTTGAGCTTAGAATTTATCTGCTGGGTTTTCAAAAAGTTTCTAATGGCCTACATGAGCAAGCTACCTCATGATAGAAATGAAGAACAAGTTCTAAACTCTCTTGATATTATCAATCAAACACAATTGAGCAACCCCAGCCTCAAACGTTCAATGCCCATACACACAGAAATTCAGACTCCAAGCGCACTCAAGACGTTAAAGAATCACTCACACTCCACAATGAAAAGAAAGGCAATAGGTACATACCATTGATGGAGTGAAATTTGATTACAACAATGACAAACAACAGTCCCTAGCACCCGAGCAACAACAACAGTTATGACACCCAAAAAAATGACCACCAAATCCAACCAAGCATTCACGATCAAGCACTTTGGGTCAATTAGAGAGAAAATGATAAAACATAATGATGCCCTAGGCATAAAACCCTAAAATTCTGCCATTGATGCACAGAACAAGCTTGAGCCTAGAATTTATCTGCTAGGTTTTCAAAAGGTTTCTTATGGTCTACATGAGCAAGCTACCTCATGATAGAAATGAAGAACAAGTTCTAAACTCTCTTGATATTATCAAACAAACACAATTGAGCAACCCCAGCCTTAAACGTTCAATGCCCATACACACAAAAATTCAGACTCCAAGCATGCTTAGGATGTTAAAGAATCACTCACACTCCACAATGAAAAGAAAGGCAATAGGTACATACCATTGATGGAGTGAAAGTCAATTACAACAATGAAAAACAACAATCCCTAGTGCCCAAGCAACAACAACAGTTATGACGCCCAGAAAAATGACCACCAAATCCAACAATTTGCAAATTCGATCACCAAATCCAACCAAGCATTCACAATCAAGCACTTTGGGTCAATTAGAGAGAAAATGATAAAACATAATAGCCAAAAATTCACCAAAATTGATTAAATACTTGCCTTATAAATTGTACCATCGAGCATTAATGTATTCGACAAGACAGGCTAAACCAAAACTTGAAAACCCGACAAGACAATGAAATTTCAGAGAAATCCGGTCATGACGGAATTCCGTGAAAGACCAAAATCTTTGGTTCTTAGTGTAAAGCAGCCATCATCGGGTTATGAGAGGATCCGGGAAATTCTGCCAAGAGCAAACTTTCCCAAAAGCAGCCAAAAACCCAAAAATTGCCTAGAACACTGGATCTTCAAAATGCTTCTAGAAGGGGGCATTTGCACGAATAAGATAATCATTCAAGCACGTGCAAAGGTAACAAAACCTCAAAATAACAAGGGCCAAAATACCAAAAGCGAAAGCAAAAGAGGGTCCCTACTTTCAGTGGGGCTTGTGTGCAAAAAACTGCACAAGTTGCTTTGTTGTTAACCCTCGAGATCTATTCGAAGATGATGACCTCAAAGTATTGTTTGAATATGTCCACCATCCTTTTGTATGGCATAAGATTGTCATCTTTGGTCTGATATTCTCTATTGATATGCCTTATGAATAACTAGGAGTCTCCATAAACTTTTAGTTCCTTAATTTTTTACTCCACGATCATTTTTAGCCCAGTGATTAATGCTTCATATTCAGTAATATTGTTTGTAAAGGGGAAGGAAATCTTGTATGATTTTGGTATACTATCTCCTTATGGTGTGGGAAATAGGATACTGGTCCCTGAGCTATGTTGAGTGTAGGATCCATCAAAGTAGATGGTCTAATGGGTTGACCCTATTGTTGCTAGCAAGATGCTCTTGTTTGGAAATTCCACTATGAGAAGTTGATGGTCTTCGATGGGTGCTTCTGCTAACTAATCTAATATTATATGTCCCTTGATGGATTTTCTATTGATATACACTATGTTGAATTCACTAAGTATCATGACCTACTTAGTGATTCTACCTGTAAGAGTTGCCTTTTCCAAAAGATACTCCAAGGGGTCTATCTTGGATATCAACTTGACTTGTCTGTTTAATATATAGTGCCTAAGCTTCTGTGCTATGAAGACAATTAATAGGCATGCTTGTTCAATGGGTGAGTAATTCAACTCATAGCCAACCAAGGTACGACTGATGTAATATATTACTGGCTCTTTATTCTGGTGATCAATTTGTGCTAACAGAGCTCCCAAAGTTATTGGTATTGTGGACACATATAGGATCATTTCTTTATCCTAAATTAGAGGAATCAATATTGGGGTAGTGAGAAAATAGTTCTTTACCTATTGAAAATATTGGTCACACCTTCCATCCCATTTGAATGCTACATCTTTATGGAGAAGGTGTGTGAACAGATGACACTTATCTGCTAGTTGTGTGATGAAACTTCTGATGGATTGAAGCTTACCTTGTAGACTTTGTAGTTGTTTCAATGTTCTTGGAGGAGGAATTTCTAGGATATCCTTTACTTTGGAGGGATCTACCTCGATGCCTCTTCTAGACACAATGTAGCCCAAGATTTCTCCTGATGTTACACTAAACAAACACTTCTTCAGATTTAAACGTAAGTTGTATTCCTCCAGTCTATCAAATATCCTAGCTAAGTTAGCCAGGTGTTCATGTCTTGTGATTGATTTAGCCAATAGATCATCTACATAATCATCAATGGTGATGTGCAACATGTCATGAAAAATGGTAGTCATTGCTCTCTAATATGTGGCTCTTGCATTCTTCAAATCAAATGACATGATGTTCCAGCAAAAAGTTCCCCAAGGGCAGGTGAAAGCTATTTTGTGTTGATCTTCAAGGGTTATCTTTATTTGATTGTACCTGGAGAAGCCATCCATCGATGAAAGGATTTCATGACCAGTAGTTAGACCCACAATGATGTCAATGTTGGGAAGTGGAAAATCATCTTCAGGGCATGCTTTTTTGACCAGATTCGTATGCCCCCAATGGGTTTCAATACTGGTACAAGGTTGGATACACACTTAGGATAGTCAATGGGTTTGATGAATCTCACGTCTAGCAGTTTTTGAAGCTCCACCTTGACTAATAGTGCTATCTACAGGTGCATTTTTTGAAGTTTTTGCTTAACTGGTTTAGATGTAGGGAATACTGTTAGATGGTGTACAACTAAAGTTGTATCTATCCCTAACATATTTGCATATGTCCAGGCAAAGTTGATCTTACATTCTTTGATGAATTTTGTGAAGTTCACATTTTTCCTCTGGATCCAAGGAAGTTGCATGATACATTACTTTAGGAGCTTCTATTGTTCCTACGTTGATAGGTTTAGACTCTTCAACCAATTTTGTTGAATGTTCTTGATACTCTGTAATGAGGAGATTGAATCCTCCATCCTTGGGTTCCTTAAGGAGGTTTTAATCTTTAGATGCATCCTTTTTTTTTCTCTTTTCATGATCCGATAGAGCCACATTGTGGTTTTCCTTAGGATATCTCATATTAATGTTTAAATTTTTCATTTCAATTTTACAACAGGAGGATGCAATCTCCCTTCCAAAGTATGCTCCTTGTTATAGTTCTATAACAAAACCAACTTCGTGATCTCTTTAGTGGATACCCTGTTGAATTCACATGAACTTTGCAATAGCTTCGTTATTCTAGAATATGTCCACAAAAGGTGCATGATGTTGTTGATCCCAATTGATCAAATGTGGGTGATGTAAGGGTAATTTATTATTGTTATCGACAAAGCTTATGGTGGATGTGGATGGGGAAAAGGTAAGGATTGTGGAGCTATCAAGGTACCATAGGGTATCTAGGTTATAGTCACTAGAGGTGAAAGACTCCCATTCCCATTTGTTGGACTTCGTTTTAGTATGGTAGTCGTTAGTTGTAGGTCTCAGGGTGACGGTATTTATGCCAAAGTTTTCAAATAGGTCTTCAATTTTTAGGTCATTGTCCATATGATGGTAGTTATTTGATGTCTCTTCAACAGTAGAAAGAGCTACTTCCTAATAAGAGGTAATTTCAATATTTGGAGTAACCATGTCTATTGAACCATAACCTAGTCCCATGTTCTTCTTACGTTATTATATGATGATGGGTTCTCTTATGTCTTGTTCACATAGACCAAGGCCGTATTTTCCATTGTATCCCATATTTATTGCTATCTAATACCCTTTATTATTAAGCTCTATAGGAAGGGGATGTAGATGTTCTTGTTCTTCTTGTTCTTCTTTATAGATCCATGATGAGAGGCCCTTTTCGAATACCACTTCATCATTCATGTCTCCCCACTTTTTGAAGATAGTGGGTTTAACTTCATACGTGACAACTTGAACATGCTTTATTTCCTTTGTTCGTCCTTAGGATTTTGGAAATGGGGGAAGCTCCCCAATGCAGAAGGATTGTTTGAAATGGTATTCTCCATAGCCCTTTTCAAGCACCTAGATCTTGAGGTCAAATTTAGGTGGCTCGGTTGTTGTAGATGGAGTTGAAGTTGACATAGATAGAGTTGTGGTTGAAGCTAATGATGCTATATTGACAGGAAAATGAATGGAATGATATATCGTTACTGGCTATTTGAAGGAGAATTTTGTACTTCTCCTCCAAGTTGGAGCAATAATAGAATGGTTTGGAATCAACATATACTGTAACTTTCTTACCATTGTAAGGAAATTTTAGGCATTGGTGAAAGGTTGAAGGGACTGCTTGCATTGCATGGATCCATGATCATCCCAAGAGAAGGTTATATGGCAACTCAATATCTAGTACCTGATAAATTGTTTCTGCTATTGCCAACCCCACTTGAATGGGAAGTCTTATTGTTCCCTCTGAGTTCCTCTCCATATCATCATAAGCCCTTATGGTGATTCTCTTGTTCTTGTCAATCATGTCATCAAAATACCCCAATTTTTTTACCATTTTTAGGTACATATGTTTAAACCTACACCCCCATCAATTATGACTCTCTTGATTTTGTGTTTATGGACACAAACCTCAAGATACAAAGCTTGATTGTGGAAGGATCTTTGGGAAGGTATTTTTCAAAAAATACCAAGTGATGGGGTGAAGTGATAGTACCAACCATGGCTTGAAATTGATCAATGTTAAGGTCATTAGGTATTGAAGACTCAATGGGAGCCTTCTCTAGGATCTCTTTACATGTTGGTGATAGTTTTAAAAGCTCAAGGATGGAGATCAATGTTGGAGTTTTCTTCAGTTGATCAACAATGCTATAGTTAGTGGAAGGATTAACAGTGGCTTTGGATAGAAGTGGAGCTCCTTGGATTGTGACATTTCCTCTTCGTTTAGTCATATTACATTTGGGGTTTTTTCCTAGTATAGTATTTTGATCGGCTTGGGAGATGGTTCCTATGACTTTGTCATAGGTGAAGTTGGATTTTCGATAGTCTTGACTTTTTCCTTTGTTATTTCCACTGGAATGATTGGGGAGTGAATCCTTGTATATTCCCATGTCTTGATTATTGGAGGGCGCAGGACAATGTTCTATGTTGACCTCTTTTTCTATTAAGTCTTGTACAATATTCTTGATTCTCATACAATTATTCGTTGTGTGCCCCTTGATCTTGTGGAATTCACATCAATCATTCCCATTGTAGCAAGGGGGTTTGAAGTTTGGTTCATTGTAAGTTGTTTTATCAGGATTGGGAAGCATGATAAGGTTCTTTTGGACTATTTTATGCATAACTATCTCAAGGGTTTCTCCCAATGGAGTGAATTTTCTCCTAAATTGATTATTCTGCCTTGATGGCCCTCTTTGAATATCTTGCCCTTGATTTTTTTGTTGGTTATTTTGTTGATTTTTTGGAGGATATGTGAGTTGGTTGTTTTAAGCATTTTTTGGTGGGTAATTTTCTTGAGCTATTTGCACATTGTTCTGTGGATTGCTAGGATTTTGCACATTTCGTACGAATTTTGCATCTACCACCCCATCATTGGTAACATTTTTATTCTTTTCCCATATCTTTGGTTTTTCATTTGAATTAGAAGGTTGGTCTTTGTTGTTATAAAGTTTGATGACTCCCCTTGCAATGAGGGCTCTTTCAATGAGTATACCATTTTCAATAGTTTTCTCAAAATTACTAGTGCACAACATAGTGAGTTGGTAACTAATGTCCACTTGTATGTTGGTGATAAAGATATCTATTAGCTACTTCTCAGGAATGGGCCATTTGCATTTGCTAGCTTTATGTCTCCATCTC
>VDFB02054218.1:0-37699 GCA_007258455.2 Sequoia sempervirens | reverse complement strand
TGTAGATGACATCCTGGAAAAATCCATCACAAGGGATGATCACTTAGCAGTGTTGGACAAAAATTTTACGAGGTTGGAAAAATATAAGGTTCAATTGAACCCAAAGAAATGTGTCTTTGGAGTGACTTCCAAGAAGCTCCTTGGATACATTGTTTCACATAGAGGCATAGAGGTTGATCCTGTAAAGGTGAAAGCCATAATTGACATACCACCACCTTCCACTCTAGCTTAGCTAAGGATCCTACAAGGAAAACTATAATCTATTTGTAGGTTTATAGCACAACTGGTAGACAAGTGCCACCCTTTTCAATGTCATCTACACAAGGATTTCCCTATTAGATGGAATGATTCTTGTCAATAAAATTTCAAAAGATCAAGGACTATCTATTGTCACCACTAGTACTAAGACTTCCTATCAATGGGAAACCACTTTTTTTATATGTATCGGAAACATCATCTGTACTAGGAGCTCTCCTAGCATAAAATGATGAATATGGGAAGGAACATGAAATATATTACATCAATCTTACCCTTGTAGGGTATGAACTCAATTATAATCCCATTGAGTGAGCATGTCTTGTTGTAGTCTTTTCTACACAGAAACTACACCACTACATGTTAAATCTACAAACAAAGACAATAGAAAATATCAATCCACAAAATTATTTACTCAACAAGGCCATACTCACAGGTAGACTAGTGAAATGGGTAATGCTCCTTAGCGAGTTTGATATTGAATATGTGAAAAAGAAAGTGATTAGAGGGCAAGTCATCGTTGATCAATTAGTAGAATTCCCTACACAAACATTAACTCCTCTTGTATTTGAATTCTTTGATGAGGAATTCTTTAAGCTAGATACATCTACAAAGTGGAAAATGTACTTTGATGGATTGTACAAAAATCATAGTTTAGGAGTTGGTGTCTTGTTCATTACACCACAAGGGGACACTATCCCTAAATCATACAAGATCATATTTTCATGCACAAAAAATATATTCGAATATGAAGCCTTACTCATAGATCTGTGAGAAGTAATTAGAGGGAAAATGAAATACCTACAGATATGGTGACTCATAGTTAGTATTCTGACAAGTCAATGATGAATATGAGACTAAGGGTGATAAACTAGTACCATATAAGAAAATGGTGGACAAACTCAAAGAATACTTCAAAACCATTCTATTTGCACAGATCCCAAGATTGAAGAATAAGGTAGAAAATGCAATGACCACCATTGGGTCTATCTTGGACACTCCTAATAATGTACATCAGTGTGAGTTCTTGGTGGAACAACTATTCATGTTTGCATTCGATGTCCCCAAATCCAAGCTTGTCTATAAAATTTTTGGACCTAATTCACTTTGGTATAAGGATACATACGACTACATTCACACCTATGTCCTACCTCCCGAATTGTCTAACAACCAACAAAAACCTTTATTCAACGAAAGTCTAAGTATGTTATCATTGCAAATACCCTTTACCATCGTAGCCTAGATACCACCCTTCTTAGATGTCTTGACACAAAGGAATCAAAGACAATTGTACAAGAAATATGAGGGTATATGTGGGGCTCATTCTAGTGGTCCTACCCTATCCAAGAAGCTTCTAAAAATAGGGTACTATTAGCCTACAATGGAAAGTGATTCATATTACTTTTTGAAGAAATGCATATAGTTTCAAATCCACGATGACCTAGTACATGCATCAACACAGGGATTCCATCCAATTACCTCACCTTATCCTTTCTCTCAATGGCGACTCGACCTCGTTGGGAATATTCAACCTACATCTACCAATGGACACAAGTTCATTATCATTGCAACAAAATATTTCACTAAATGGATCAAAGCCATATTGATGATGTATACCATTGGTAAACAAATTTCAAAGTTCATATTGAACTATATCATATGTCGATATGGTGTTCCTTTGTCCGTAGTAATAGATAACGAGTGTCCCTTAAAAAACCAAGATGATAGGGAATTATGTGAAAGGTACCACATCTAGCACCACTTCGCCACTCCATATTATCCCCAGGGTAATGGTCAAGCAGAGGCATCTAACAAAACTATTATGAAAATCTTAAAAAAGACTATCAATGACACTAGACAAGACTGGCATATACAACTAAATCCAACCTCATGGGATTACTGTATGAGCATTCATACTCCTACTAATGCCACGCCTTATTTCTTGGTCTTTGGTTCTAAATCCATCTTATCAATTGAGGTTGAGATTGTAAAGAAAATTAGATGCAGAAACAATTCCCCTAACATCAATACCTCAGGGAAGAATGCAAATACACTTTAAAATTTTACACTTACAGTCCAATTAAGATGCACTATGAAATAGATAATAGAAACATAGTATTTGATAATCACACATGAACACCAGATATATGTGGGAAAACCCTTATGGGAGAAAAACCCACCACACCAAGAGAAATCACTTTGTATTACAGTAATGGAGATTACGTACAAATGATAGACTTATCTTTCTAGTATCTGTTTACAACAGCATTCACTATGAACAATCTTGTACAGGAACCTTCAAGTTACAGTCTACACAGAATAGAATTCATTTACTGATCTTACAACTACACAAGAATCTGTCGATGCAACCAACCTTCGAACCATCGAGCATCTGCAACTGCAAACTATATCCATGGCGTTCCCTGACTGTCGAGCTTCTTCACAGAACCGTCACAATGACCAATCTTCCAACTGTTCAGATTCAGATTCTCCTATTGGTCCACGAGACTCCACATAGGACGGTCAAAACGGTAAGAAGAAAACATACTAAGTTGGCATCTTGGTGAGACACTAATAGTGTCTCGCCGATGCCACATAGACTACATATCGACATCGCCAAGAGTTACCATAGTCGCCAAGATGTTCTATCGAGCTTTCAGAGTTAAGCCAAAACACCAAGCAGTCGCTCAGACCTATCGTTTTTGCCAGGAGATCATAGCGAGTCTCCAAAGGTTATACAGAAGTCACATAGAAATGAGAATTCCATTTGAAAAGAGTATTGAGCTTCGATGAGACTTCATATCGATATCACAGGTCACTCCGAAGAAACATTCTGTCGACAGGACATATCGTTCTCGCCAAGAGGTCTCATAGAGCAACATTAAGTTACATCGAAAGTATACAACTATCAGCAAGACCGAACACCTTCGATGAGACATCTCTTCGAAACCCTTTGTGTTACATCGATGACTAACACTTGAGCCCCCATCGGTGAGACATTTCAATGTCGCTGGGACATCTTGTCGAAATCATTGTGTTATCTCGAAGACCTCAATGCGAATCCTGTCGGTGAGACATTAAATTTTGCGAAGACTTCTTACTGAGCAGTCATAGGTTACCCCGATAGCCATAGGCTATTGGTCTAACATTCACCGTTTGCTAAGATGTCTTCTTGGATCATTAGAGTTACCCCGAAGACCTCAAAGTAAATGTTGTTGGTGAGACTTTGACACAATGCTGGGACTCATAGCGAACATCGTAGACTCTCCCTAACTCCCAATTGAATGGCCTGTCAGCCAGAGGTCTCCTGAGTGCTAAGAGATCATAGCGAATACACTATGTCACAGCGATAGACTCCACAGTGAAAACGTTCAGCAAGACAGAAGCTAGGTCACAACGACCTGTACAAAATAGAATGTTCCAAACTGCTTAGTTGGCCAAACTTTTAGAATATCACACCGACTTGGCTCTAATGGAGGTTTCAGCCTATACTATTTGAGGCACATATTTCCAACAATCTCCCACTTGACGAAGAGCATACAGGCACCTCCAAAGCACAACATAACTTATTGAAAATCATGGGTACTAAGGCCCATCGAACTGGCACACCACCTGAACTTGTCTGTGCTCACTGGCTTCATCAATGAATATGCAACATTCTCCAGAGTATCAACCTTTTCCAAACTGACCTTTTCATCCTCCACCATATCTCGTACAAAGTGGTATTGTACTTCTATATGTTTCATCCTGGCATGGAAATTAGGGTTCTTTGCCAGATAAATTGCACTCTGACTATCACAAAAAATAGTTATTTTCCCTGCATCAAAACCAATGTTAGAACACAAACGTTTCAACCATACAACTTCTTTACAAGCATGAGTAGCTGCCATGTATTCAGCCTCTATACTAGACAAAGCGACTATAGCCTGCTGCTTGCTCATCCAACTCATTGCACCGCCATTCATCATGAAAATGTATCCATTGGTGGATCTCTTGCTGTCAATGTCCCCTGCCCAATCAGAATCCACATAGCCTCGAATACTAAGAGTCCTCTATGATTCAACCATGTTCCCATGGTAACACAAAGCAAAATTTGAAGTTCCCTTCAAATATTTGAAAACTCTTTTTATAGCATCCCAATGCGTTCTTCCTAGATTAGCCATAAATTGACTAAGTACTCCCACTGCTTGGGCAATGTCTGGCCTTGTATGAACTATTACATGCATGAGACTGCCAACATCACTAGCATAGGGTACACTGGTCATGTCCTCCATCTCAGTAGGAGATTTTGGACAGTCCTCAACAGATAGCTTCGTTCCCTGTATGACTGGAACCACTAGCTATTTGCAATCATTCATACAAAATCTCTCAAGAATAGTCCTGACATACTTACTCTGACTAAGCCAAATCTTTTTATTCTTCCTATCCCTAGTTATCTCCATCCCCAGAATATACCTTGCTACACCAAGATCCTTCATTTCGAACTTAGCAGACAACTGAGACTTAAGATCATAAATCATTAGCTTGCTATTTCCTATGAACAACATATCATCAACATAAAGAATTGCAAGAACGATCACCTTTAGCTTTATAATATACACAGTGATCAAATTTTGATCTCACAAATCCCAAAGACAATACAAAAGTATCAAATTTCTGGTACCACATTCTAGGTGACTGCTTTAACCCATACAGAGACTTCTTTAATTTGCATACCAGTTTTTCTTTACCTTTCTCAACAAAGTGCTCAGGCTGGGACATATAGATTTCTTCTTCATGAAGAAACATTGTCTTCACATCCATCTGTTCTACCTCTAAGTCATATGCTGCTGCAAGTGACAAAAGAAATCTGATAGATGTCAGCTTTGCTACAGGAGAAAATATTTCCCCATAATTGATTCCCTCTACCTGGGAATAACCCTTTGCAACCAGTCTTGCCTTATACTTTTCTACACTGCCATCCAGACCAATATTTTTCTTAAATACCCATTGGCAGCCCATAGGTTTTTTGCCTTCAGGCAAGGGCACCAAACTCCAAGTTTCATTTTTATCCAATGATGCCATCTCTTCTTCCATGGCTTCTAACCAAGAGTCTGAATCAAACATTTTAAATGCCTCTTTCACAGTCCTAGGCTCATCAGTACTAGAAATCAAAGCATAGGCACAAGTAGAGTCAATCAATGAGAATTATACCTATACGGTTGTTTTCTTTCACGGGTTGACCTCCTCAATGGCTAAGGCTGAGGTTCTTCTTCCAAACTTTCAGAACTGCTCGAGCTCTCTTCAGTTTTAGGTACATTTTGAATTTCCAATTCCTCTTTCTCAGGTGTAGGAGGAATTATTGCTACATCTTTATTGTTATCTGACTTTGTCTCCATTGCCCGGATCAAAGTGGGTTTTGGCTCGCTGAAAGATTACACATACGTTGTATAACCTTCTGCATATCCGAGGATTCGAAGCGCCGCCATACATGGCTATTGTTATGGCCAATACAAAAATACATTTGGCGGCCTTGTTCTCCAATTTAAGATCTTGACATGAGCGCATACGCGCCGGTAAAAGCGAACATGTCTAAATTGAGGGCTTCTTACCGAACCACACTTCAAGGTGTTTTCTCAACAGAACAGAATTTGGAGAAGCGATTAATTAGATAACATCACGATGAATCTCGACCTGACCCGGAACTTCTCCTCCAAGCCCGTACTCTTAGAGGCATGCCGTGCTCTCTCCATCCTTGTCCCATTTGAACCTTCTTATCCGTACCAATGGGTATAAGGTGTAGTCTTGTGTCTTTTAATTCCATGGTCTTTATGAGTATCTTTCGATTGTCGAAAAATTCACCACCATTGCTCCGGAGTCCTTAAGCATTTTATTTTCTACTAGTCACGATTTTCAACAAGGTTCTTAAATGCCTTAAACCGACTGAACACTTCTGATTTACTTTTCAAAAAATAAACAAATGCTTTTTTTGAATAATCATCAATGAACGACACATAGTATCTTGACTTAGACAAAGAAGGAACATCCATTGGCCAAATACATCTGAATGAATATAATATAACAAACCGGAAGATTTATGAGGACTGGAATAAAACAAAACACGGTGCTGCTTTCCATATATACAGTGTTCACAAAATTCAAATTCAAGATTACAATCTTCAAGCCCCTCAACCACGTTTTTATTCTTCAAGGTTTTTAAACTTTTTTCTCCTATGTGGCCTAACCTATGATGTGCCAAAGCGTAGTCTTCTTCTCTGCCGGGAAGTTTGCTTCCATAGGAACTACATAATTAGGGATATTTCCCTCTTTTACCTCTATGAGCGGCTTTTCGATTGTTGACTTTCCAAAGTTTCTTAATTGCATTGACGACCTAGCATCCAGCTTGTATGGGGTACCAATTGAGCACCTCTAGCCAGCACCATGAACCTCTAGTCATCTTGCAGCCATTTCCAGAGAATGTAACTTGTACTCGGTATCATTCAAGCATACTTACAGATAATAGATTTTGAGCAGACCTGGTATGTGCATAACATCATTAATTCCCTTTACTCTGCCATCAGGAAATTATATTCTGACTCTTCCATGACCAACAATCTCTAAAGTTGAATCACTTGCGTAACCTTTCCACCATTGTATTCTTCATACTTCATGAACCATTCTCTGTGAGATGTCATGTGAAAAGATGTTCCAAAATCAATTAGCCAGACTTCATCTGATGCTGAGTAGCCAAGGCTGCAATGAAGGTGTCACCATCACTATGAAGAACCATTATCGGAAGAGCCCTTCTTCTTCTTTTCTCCTCTTTACAATCCTTTCGGACATGACCAGGTTGCCTTACCGGTTCAAGCACTTCACCTTGGACTTCTTACCGAGACTTTGATCTCCCTTTTGATTTGATTTGGACTTCTTGTCCTTCTTCTTTTCTTCGGTCTTGCTTGACAGCAAGAGCTTCCTTCACCATCTCAGAAGATTTCCTTCTCATCTCTTATGACAACAAAGAACCAACAACATCTTCCATCCTGAAACTGGATGTTGTACTCCCAATAGCCATCACCAGATGATCCCATGAGTCTGGCAAAGAACACAACAATAGCATTCAATGATCCTATTCTTCAATTTTCACACCAAAAGATGTCAATTGAGCAATTAGCATATTAAATGCATTCAAATGATCAGCCACAGACCCTCCTTGCATTCTCAAAGAATACAACTTCTTTCTCAGGAACAGTTTATTCACCAAGGACTTCCCCTGATAAATAGATGTCAGTCTCTTCCACAAAGAAGAGGAAGTCTTCTCCTCATGCACATTCAGAAGCACTGAGTCTACCAAATAGAGCCTTATCAGCCCCTTAGACTTCCTATCTGCAAGGTCCCAATCTTCTTGCTTCATGTCTGTAGGTTTAGTTCCAGACACTACAAGCCACAAATCACGATCAACTAGAACATCATCCATCTTGAGTTTCCACAACTCAAAGTTACTGCCATTGAACTTCTCTATTTCAAACTTTCCAGACGTGCTAGCCATGTCAGCCTGTAAATAGAAATAACAAACACTACAAGACTCCCACTGAACAGAATTGACTCAAAAAACCCAATGTACCCACAAGGATAACACAACTGGCTAGGCTCTTATACCACTTGTAAAGAAAATTAGATGCGGAAACAATTATCCTAACGTCAATACCTCAGGGAAGAATGCAGATACACTTTAAAATTTTACACTTATAGTCCAATTAAGATGCACTATGAAACAAATAACAGAAATAGAGTATTTGACAATCACACATGAACACCAGATATATGTGGGAAAACCCTTATGGGAGAAAAACCCACCACACCAAGAGAAATCACTTTGTATTACAATAATGGAGATTACATACAAATGATAGACTTATCTTTCTGGTGTCTGTTTACAACAACATTCACCATGAACAATCTTGTATAGGAACCTTCAAGTTACAGTCTACACAGAATAGAATTCATTTACTAATCTTACAACTACACAAGAATCCGTCGATGCAACCAACCTTCGAACCATTGAGCATCTACAACTGCAAACTATATCCATGGCGTTCCCTGACTATTGAGCTTCTTCACAGAACCGTCACAATGACCAATCTTCCAACTATTCAAATTCAGATTCTCCTATTGGTCCACGAGACTCCACATAGGACGGTCAAAATGGTCAAAAGAAAACATACTGAGTTGGCATCTCGGTGAGACACTAACAGTGTCTCATCGATGCCACATAGACTACATATCGACATCGCCAAGAGTTACCGTAGTCGCCAAGATGTTCTATCAAGCTTTCAGAGTTACGCCGAAACACCAAGCAGTCACCCAGACCTATCACTTTCACCAGGACATCATAGCGAGTCACCAAAGGTTATACAGAAGTCACATAGACATGAGCGTTCCATTCGGAAAGAGTATCGAGCTTCGGTGAGACTTCATATCGATATCACAATTCACTTCGAAGAAACATTATGTCGGCAGGACATATCGTTCTTGCCAAGAGGTCTCATAGAGCAACATTAAGTTACACAAAAAGTATACAACTATTGGCAAGACTGAACACCTTCGCTGAGACATCTCTTCGAAACCCTTTGTGTTACACCGATGACTACACCGATGACTAACACTTGAGCCCCTGTCAGTGAGACATTTCAATGTCGCTAGGACATCTTGTCGAAACCATTGTGTTATCCCGAAGACCTCAATGCGAATCTTGTCAGTGAGACATTAACTTTCGCGGAGACTTCTTACCGAGTAGTCATAGGTTACCCCGATAGCCATAGGCTATCGGCAAGACATTCACCGTTCGCTGAGACGTCTTCCCGGACATTAGAGTTACCCCGAAGACCTCAAAGTAAACGTTGTCGGCGAGACTTTGACACAACGCTGGGACTCATAGCGAACATTGTAGACTCTCCCTGACTCCTGATTGAATGGATTGTCGGCCAGAGGTCTCTCGAGCGCTAAGAGATCATAGCGAATACACTATGCCACAGCGATAGACTCCACAATGAAAACGTTCGGCAAGACAGAAGCTAGGTCATAGTGACCTGTACAAAACAGAATGTTCCAAACAGCTTAGTCAGCCAGACTTTTAGAATATCACACCGACTTGGCTCTAATGGAGGTTTCAGCCTGTATTGTTTGAGGCACATATTTCCAATAGAGATTTCATCCTTGAGAGTTTACATGCTGAATTTTGTTGATGATGAAGACTATAGAATATCCAGATTGCATGAGCTAGAGTTACTAGACGAAAGAAAGCAAAATGTATTGGTCCACTTGCAGGCATATTATAATCACCTCTGACGTAGCTACAGCAAGAGAGTCAAGGTATGAAACTTCAAAATTGGTCATCTAGTCTTGAAAGAGAATCCTAAGAACCAACATGAAAGAGAAAAACCAAGCAAGTTTGAGTCTAATTGGTTGGGTCCTTATATCATCACCGTAACATACGGATTTGGTTCCTATCAACTGGCTACTCATGTGGGTGAACTAATATCTAATCCTATCAATAGAATGCACCTTTGAAAGTACTATACATGAATTTTGGAGATCCCATTGTATCAAAAAATTAAAAAATGGTAAAACATAAAAGAAAAGAAAAATAATAATTTTTCCTATAAGTGAAAACCATTTCAGTGGCACTTTAGATAAGTACCATGGTGAAAACCTAGCAAACAGGCACCATGTGTAATCAACTCCCACTCTATTATCTATCATTACACTATCTGATTTCATCCATAATAACTCGAGCACATACTCTTTCCTAATAAAAGCTTTCTCACCCCTCTCATGGCCCCAGACTGATTAAACATTTAATGTCAAACTGCTTATCATATCCATCCCTTCATATTAGCTAGTCCTATTCTAGACCGGGGAAAATCCTCAACCTATGGATTTCAAAAGGATCTTACACATGGTATATGAGGACGTTATCACAAAAATCCAAAAACAAAAAAAATCAAACAAAAACCCAAAAACCTTCAAATATCCTATGAAAAATCCAAAAACAATCATAAAATGTTAGAAAAATAAAAAATGGTGTCAATTCATGGTCAATCATACTATTTTGTCTCTATGTTTTCATGTAGGCAAGGCCATCACTAATGATCCCTCAAGGCATTAGGTCTATCCTTTAGGGCCCATCGTAGTCAAATATTTATCATAGTCCATATCTCATGATAAACTATCACTTATCATGGTCATTCAAACTACATTGTCTCTAAGTTGTCACGTGGGCAAGGCCATCATTAGTGATCCCCCAAGGCATTAGGTCAGTCCCCTTAGAGTCCATTACAAATAAACCCTTGATCACAATCTAAACTGCATAACAAAGCTATCCTTTGTATAGAATGAACATGTTTGATACAAACAAATTATCCTACACATAATTGAGCTTAACAAATCATGAAATAACAAACGACACAACCCAAACTAGTATTGAACTAGGCTAGCCCAATTATCTACAAATTTTATCTATCCTATCAAAAATCATTTGTCTTCTAGGATCTAGCATTATCAAAACCAAACCAGGCATCTAACACAAAATGTTTCACTCCTATAAACATGCAATATCTTTCAAAAACATATCAAACACTTATCCATGAATTAAAAAGGTCTAAACATTTGTTCATTTGTCTGGTTTAGTTTATTCTTATCTTATCTGATTTATATTATATCATACTCCTAAGCTTCTTGATGATATCCACAAGTGATTAGAGCGACAACGATGGATTATGATGTTTATTTTTGTTGATTTTTGTCTGTGGTTTGTCTTGGTAAGAAGACTAGGGAAACTAAGGTCCTTGTGTGTGATAGAGCTCCATTTAGCATATTCTAAACATCCTATACAAGTAAAAATACAATCTAACACTTTCTTGCATATGGATAAACATGTTTTATGGATTTTCTCTCACACATTCCTACAAGTTTCTATTATTACTAATCTGAATCAGGGAACTCCTTGTCTGATGTGTCTAAATATTTGAAAAATGGATAATAATGTCGCCAACGTTTGTCTCAACTTGGAATACACTATTCACTTTTCCATATTGATAGAGTTTTCAATAAACTCCATAAAACCAAGATCATCTGCAAAACCTAGATTAGCCTACTACAAGGAGAAAATCAAACATGCAAGAGCAATTTGCATAAAATGATGCAAATAATATTATTGAGAATAATGAATTACATGAGATGACTTTATTTTATAAAGCAATATGCAAGACCCTAAAGGTAAAACCTAATTAGGACCTAAGTAAACTTAATAAAGTGTAATTAAATATTTAATTACACCAACACCTCCCCTTAAGTGCAACTTAGGGAGAATAAGAAACATGCAAATAATGCAAGGATGGATGCATAAAAGCATGAATGGGTCCTGGCTAAAAGGCCATATTAGGTACCCATGTACATATGCAATGCAAAATAAATAGAGAATGAAACCAAGTGATGAAAGATGGAGGACTCCATATGACCCCCCAAGTACACCATCCATCATATAGATACATAAGAAATGCCCCCCATAAGAGGGAAAGATATGATGAAAGAATCTAGAAGCTATGTGTATCTTGATGCCAATGTCGAACTATGACTAAAACTGATCCATAAGAGAAAATACCATGAAGATTCTGAAATATTAACCACAAAATGAATGGCCCTCAAACTAAGATGTGACTCGATGAAATCTCACGCGATTCAAGATCATTAACCATAGGCTCTCAATCTGAGAAATGAGTTGTTGTGAACCAAAATGTGTCAAGCAATTTTTCATCAATATGAAGATGGGATCAAAGTGTATTCCATGTGAATACACTCTAATTAAATTTTTATGCAAGAATCCCCCCTGATAGAACTTTATTGAAGTTCATTTATTACAATACCCCAAGATTGTAAAAGGAGAACATGCAAAACATGTAGAAATCAAAGAGAAAATGAAAACATAAAGCATGTAAAAAGGAAAATTTGCATGAGAGGATTAATGTTCACATCTGCCTCCATAAAAAAAAATTGACCTAAGATCTGCGTAGAGGATGAAATCAGCTTTTTGACGATATAATTTTTTTGAAAAACAGACACTGTATGCTCAAGTTATGAATTTTTTAAAAAAAGTAATTTTTTCCAGTCGACAATGCAAACACGACCCTTTTGATTTGATTTCTAAAAAAAATATTTGTTGCATGCAAAAAATAATGGATACCCAGATAATATTTTGGTGCTGCCAACAAAACCCATAAAGTATTTTTGAATCCAAAAAGTAAAACATGTGATTTGGTAAAAATAAAAGAACTTCACCTATAGAGAAAATAGTTGTGATTTTGACAGTCGTTTCTGCAAGTTCTGCCCATTATTTGCAAAATCTATTAGATACCCAGATGGTATTTTGTGATTTTAAACAAAACTCAAAAAATATTATTTTTTTAAATACACAAAGAGAAAGATATTTATCAATTTTATCCAAAATTTACCAAAAAATTGCTCAAGGTTGATCCCTTGAGGATCCCCAAAAAACTCTTTGATTGAATTTCTCCCAAATCTAAAAAGGGGCTTGCAGATCAGAGCTTTGATACCATGATAGAGTTTCCAATAAGCTCCATAAAACCAAGATTATCTGCAAATCTTGGATTAGCCTTCTACGATAAAACCAAACATGCAAGAGCAATTTGCATAAAATGATGCAAATAATATTATTGAGAATAATGAATTACATGAGATGACTTGTTTTTATAAAGAAATATGCAAAAACCTAATGGTAAAACCTAATTAGGACCTAAGTAAACTTAATAAAGTGTAATTAAATATTTAATTAAACCAACATATCATATCTTTTAAACAAATGGAAACAAAAGCTACCTTCATAATTCATGCTTAGTTGTGCATACATCCGCTTGTTCCATAAACACCAAAAAACACTCTATGATGATAAAACATGCATTGCTGAAAGATCAAGTAATATCAATCATTACATCAATTGTAATTTAGATGAACGATCTATCTAAAAGGTTTCTTCACTCCTTACTAACTATTTCTTCATATTAAAAGTTCTTCTACCAATCCCGCAGTCATCCTGGTGATGTGCTATGACACACAAAGAAAATATATGAGTTGCATCATCTTGCATCCATAATCATGTTAGAATATCATAATATATCACATACATATAGGTTATACATAGTGCATAAGAAAAATACCAAAAGATGGAAAACATTGCATCACATTTTAGAAACATCATCATCCATATGGCATCATATCATATATGGCATAGCATGTTTTAAACATATAATGCCATCATCACATCATCGATCATAAACATTAAATATCCATATATCATATCATAGATCATAAGCATTAAATATCCATATATCATGTCATACATGTAACCATAAATCATATATCATGTGAATCCATACATAAATAAAATCATACATAAACATCATATGCATCCATAAACATCCATCATATAGAAATATGCATAACAAATAAAGCATCATATAATCATCTCCAAGAAAATGATGTATCTCATATATATATATATATATATCCAAAAGAATATCATAGTATAATATCAAATGACTGCAAAAAATGTGGAGCTCACAAGCTTGATAAAAAATATACATGTCTATATATATACAAACAGGCCTAGCTTGTGCTACCCCTGTCGCCAGATGGAGGCCTCTCCTCTCTATGGCCTAATCTTGATGCCCGTGACTGATCCCTATGTGAATGCTGACTTGAATGATATGGAGATAACCTAGGCTAGGACACCCCTGCACTGCTCCACAATCTCCATGAATGAGATCTTCTCTAACTCTCTGCAAAACTAGGTGCCCTCTCCGCTAGTGGGATCACCCTCTCATAAAGATCTCTATAATATTGCCCAGCCCTGCTAGACATACACAGTGTCTTTGCTAGATCTGTGATGCCCCCGCTAATAGTATCAACAAGCTCAATGAATCTCTGATCAGCCTAATGTGATATGATGACAACCATATCTTGCTCAGTCATCAACTGAGCTACCCACTGCTATATACTCTGAATTTGAGCCAATGCAACATGAAGTTGTGCCTGTAACACTTCTACCTATGGATCTTAGGACCTCTCCTCTGCATCCTCCTCTTTGAATATCCATTAAACCCTCCCCAAAAGGCATCTCCTCCATACCCTCCATCATGGCCATCTCTCATGTAGCCTCCTCCTCTGCTATGCCAAACTCATCCTCCACCTCCTCCACCTGGACCTCATGTTGTGACTGAACCTCCATCTCTACGTCCCCTACCTCCTCCTCTAGCCTAACCTCCTCCATATGGATCTCCTCTTGATGAGGAGCGACACTTGGTTGCAGCTAGCCTACTCTGATCCTCTCCTCCTGATGAGGAGCATCATCTCTTTTTTTCTCATCCCTCTGCTACTCACCCTCTTGCCTCAGTGCCAGAGGTGGAAGCCTACCTCTGTCATCCCTACCATGATATCCCCTCCCACCATCTCCACCCCTACCTCCACCACCCCCCATCATCACCACCATCACCTCAACCACCCCAACCACTATCATCACCTCTCCCTAGTCCTCTCCCCTAAGGACCTCTACCCAACCTCTCTACAAGATCAGACTGATTTGGATCTATAAAAGGGGTGGGCATGTGTTGGGCCCACCATGCATCTTAATCTTCTGTAGTCCCTTCATTAGCTAGCTCAATAGGGCACCCCACTCAATTGGCTAAATTCTATCAATCTCTACAGTCGCAACCTAGACACTGATCATTGGTCTTCACACAAGAACCTCTTGAGAAGAATGTGCAAACTTTGCAATACCTATAGAGACTCCCTGGTACTCTTTGAACTATCACAACAAATGCTTTGGAAGATGTCTCTCGATAATATGTTGGGTCTGGACAGTATGACCAATCAAATATCAGGTCTGCTAGTAATATGACAGGTGCTCTACATCATCATCCCACATTGGGCAATCCCTATATGACCTCCATGTAAAAGCATCAAGGGTATCAATGCCATGACACCAATAGTTGATGATGCCAACCAAAATCTATGTAATTGAGCCTCCATAGATGTATACATATGGTAGTCTTGGTGCTAGGTACCTATCCAATGGTGGCCTGAGGACAACTATGTGCTCCCAAGTCCAAACCATAAGCAATGTAGTATTGTAGCTAGTAGACTGAGCATCTTGGTATGCCACATCATGAAGCTTGAAATAGAGCATGGCCAATAAAAAAGGACCCCAAGCATAAACAATGTCCTGCTCCATCATGCCCTCAAAAATTTAACCCCATCCAACGAGGAATCCATGGTGTTGATCGTCAGGAATAATGATGCTGCCAATCACAGTGTAGATAACAACTAGGAGTTGATCATATCTATCAACAAGTATATCCCATTAGATCTCGTAGTCCTCAACGCCAAGAGCGAGGCCGTCAACAACAAAGACTCTCCGCAAGACATCCAACCCATGATCAAAATCATAGACAACATGTTCACCATGAATGGGAAGATGAAGAATACACCAGACTTCATCTAATGTCACAGTGGCCTCTCCTATGGGAAAATGGAAGGAACTGGTCTTAGAGTGCCATCACTCTGCTAAAGCTATTAGAAGTCCTCGGTTAGCCCAAATCATGGGCATGAAAGTAACATGATATAGTTCCAATCCATGCAATATATCCCTCTCCTTATCTCCAAGGTGATCTTGTAATCTAAAAGAAGATGGATGTCTCTCTCGAGTATATATTGGTGGTAATCGCACTTGTGCTCACCAAAAGCACATTACATCAATCAAGACACCTAACTGGACCTATTGGACATTTTATAGAAAGAAAAAATAATTAAAAATTGACTCAAATTGGCTAACAGTCAAATACATCACACTGTCATATAGATGCAGCTCACACATGTGACATTGCAATTGCCAACATGCTGAGCAATTGCAGCCTAATATCATGCAAATGTGTTGTAGAAAATTAATTGCATCATTCTATCCTACATATGCATCACACCACAATAGATGTGATGCACAAAGCAATTATGAGCAACCTAACATTTGTAGCTCTATTTTATAGATGCATTGCACTTTGCACATATGATGCATAAGACCACACATGTGGTGAATGTGATAGTAGATGCGGTGCCAAAACATCACTGCATCTATTTTCTATTCCTCAAGCCCTAAAATCTATGAAAAATTACACGTAAAATGAGGAAAGGAAAGGGTACATAGTACATCCCCTAAGCCCTCTATCCCCCGGAAGGAACAAACTTGGTATCTATGGTGTGCAACTACTAGAACATGCAACATCACTGCAGGATCTCCTTCACAAAATCTTCACTTAGAGCTATCAACTTCTAAACTCAAAATGCACAAATGAACTATTTTGCACCCCCTAGGGCCTATTTATAGACTTTTAGGGTGGGATTTTGCAAAACCTTTATAATTGGGTGCATCAACTTCGTACTTCAAATGCAAAAACGGAAAACCTAGAGGTCCTAAATTCTAAATCTTTTACTACCAACACATTCAACACTATAAAATTGACTTGTCAGAACAATTTCCCAATTTTTTTGAATATTTTTCAAAATTTGTAAATTTTTCTGAGGGGGCATCAACCTATACTACAGTCACCATGGGATATCGAGGTAACTCCTGAGCACAAATTTTTGAATTTTCTTTCACATAACGTTATAAAAATGTATTATATCAAAGAAGGCCAAAATCTAGATACCCTAAATTGTCCTAACCTATGAGCAACAACCTTTATTGGTTTTCACTCTTCTTCCAAATGATTAAATAATACATTATTATTTAATTATCATCAAATTTCATATTCTACTATTAATTAAGTAATTTTACATTATTTAATTAATTCATGCAAATTTTTCATTTTTGACTAATTAAATAAATCCTATTTATTTAATAATGTCCTGATTATCATTATTCACCCCAAATCATTAAGTGTATTGATTAAATATTATTCTTCCTAATTAATTAAATAAACCTTATTTATTTAATTATGTCGCTAACTTCACTTATTCTTCTATTTTAATTAAATAGTTATCAATAATTATTTAATTAACATCAAACACCCTTCTTATATTAAATAAGTGTTGCAAATTATTTAATTGAACCACTTTCCCACTTCTAGATTAAATAATTAAATTAATTATTTAATTCTCCAATATTCACTCAACATGATCCATTAATAAATAAACTTTTATTTATTAGTTCAATCTTTACTTGCACATTCCTCCAAAGATTAATTAATTAATTAATTAATTATCCTCTCATACATTGACTAATCAATCAATCCCATTGATTATTCAATCAAATCTATTGATTGAGCAATCTAATCTGTTAACCATTCAATCAAATCAACTGACTATTCAATCAATCCCATTGATTATTCAAATCTCACTAATTAATCAATTAATTTCCACTAATTATTCAATCTATTCCCTTGATTAAATCGATTAGGCCAGTTAACTCTCTAATCTATCTCCTCTCAATGGACCTCGACTATTGATCCTAATCTTCCATGTTTTAATCCAGATCATTATCTGAAACAAGCATTTCTATAAAAGCAAGCCTTCATTACATGTTGAAGGCTAACCAAAAACTCTAAAAAATTTGGCATTTGCATCATTGTAATCATCACAATTATCACGTATTTACTTGAAGCACATAGCAAAAGAGTAGCATGCCCATTTCTGAGAGAAAAGCTTACAAAGAAGGAATAATGGAAGTCATTCATGGAAATACGGTGAACATGAAGGTGTCAATTGATTGAATTTTGGTTTTACTTATTATAGCAAGTTTTCCATTGAATAAATTTGATCTTATTGAGTAATTAGGATTGCATATAGTGGTTGTGTGCTTTATTTCCTATTGTCTCCATTATCTTGGGTTGAATTTTTAGTTTACACTTACAAAACCTTAAAGTACAAGGCTTATTTAAAAAACAAAAGGTAATAGTATTGATTGACTTAGGGTGTAGACATAGCTTCATTGATAATACATTGATAATATAATTACATTGTTCCATTTACCCAACCCCAAAGTTTAGCCTATGATTGTAGATTGGGGTACAACTAACTATTTGATGAAATATCAAGGTAATAAAATAATCATAGGAGATTACATGATTTATTGTCCTATATTTTTTATTACCATGGTTGGAGAAAAAAATATTTGTGATTCTAATGGATCACTACCTTGGGAACAAGTGAGATGAACTTCTAGGAGTTTTTTGACATTTACACTTAGTAAAATAATTCAACTAAGTGGGTTACATGAAAAGTATCCACAAATGGTAAGCTCACACAAAATAAAAAACATTTTTAACAAGGGGGTAGATAGGGGTGACCCAAATATTACAATTGAAAGTGTAACAATAAAATATTCCTACATAACAAAATCTACAAGCTAAAATGATTGCCTCCCAAAAGAGATACTATTAAAACTATTTAATCAATGATAAGGTGTTACATACCAAACTTCATGTATTCTTTAAAGGTACACTAAAAGGTTAGAGTAATAAAAGAGAACATTCAACACCAATGAGAAGTACTCACTAATCTCAAGGAGAACAAGGCAAAAGAGAAAATAGAATAAAATGGTAAAATTATTAGTAAGCTAGATGAAGAGGAAGACCTATCTTGGGATTTGATTTAATTTTCAAAATACACACAAAGAAGATGCGGACTAGGAAAATCATAAAGTACCTCATTAAGTGGAAGAATTTATTTGTGAAATATTCCACATAGGAAGATGAAGATATTATGTAGAAGCATTCACAATTGATATGGTTCAAGGACAACAAAGATGGGAAGAATCCTACATTTTCATCACTTCAACCTACAAGATTGGCTCCCCAATAAATTAAAGAAATAAAGGCCAAAAGGATCAATTTCAATTATGATGGAAAACATAATAGAGTACACAAATATTTTGAGAAGAATTTGTTCTACATTGAGAATGCCAATAACAGTGATTATCAAAGACTCGAAATATGTCCAACCAAATATCTATTTTCATGCATTATTGGGTATTGGCATCCAATAAATTCTCAAGGTAATTGTTATCTTAAACAATAAAAGGTGACAATATTGATTGACTAAAGGAGTATTAATAACTCCATCAATAATAAGTTTGTGACATAATTGAACTATTTTATCTACCTAACCCTAAAATTTTAGGTAACGATTGTAGATAGAGGTACAATAAGTTTGGGAAAATACCATAGTATTAAACTCACCATTGTTACTATATGCTATATTTCCTTATTTTTTATATCCCCATGGACATAGTAAACAATGTTTTAAGAGTCCAATGGATCACTAGCTTCGAAAAAATTAAGAATAACTTTCAAAATTTGTTCATGTGTTTCATTGAAAGGGTAAAACATTCTAACTAAGGGGGTTACATGTAAAGTATCATGATATGATAAGCTCACAAAAAGTATAAATATATGCTTAATAAGGGGATAGAAAGAGATGTGGCTCAATTATAATCATTAGAAATGCAATAGTTGAACATTCCTACTGTTGAGATTATGGATGCATAGTCCCTGAAGCTGCAATCTTCAATGGAGGACCTTTGAGCCAGGAAAGATGATCAACCACAAATAAAGTGTTGTAACTAGACATGCACAATGGAGATTCTATATTGATATGATATGATATTGATATTGGATTGATATGTTACAAATGAGCAAGATGCCTAATTATATAGGCAAGAGAGAAAACCTAAGATGCATGAAATGTTGCCATGTGTCTTGATCTAACAACATGTGACAACATGTGAAACCTATCTAGAAATTATTAAATGTTGAGATAAGTTCTAGAAGGACAACACATCTTCTAGAAGGAATCTTATCCCTACAAACAAGGAAGGGAATATTATCCCATTTATTTATGATTTATTAAAATGCAACCTAGGAATTAATTAAATGCAAGACCTAAGTTAACTTATGCTAGTTTAATAATTAATTAATTATACTAACACCCCCCCATAAGTTCAACTTAGGGAGGAAAATGAAATGATTATGCAAGAAGATGATGATGATGTCTCTGAACTCTGCTCAAATGTTTCCTTTCCTGATGAAGATGCCACAATCAATGAAGAGGGTGACAAACCAGGACGATGCAAAAACTAATGTTGAACAATATCCAAATACAGTGTGATGGAGACTTGATAGCCCCCCTTGAATGAAGTGTCCTCAAAACCACTGAAAGAAGTCTAAAGCAAATCCAATGGTAGATGCTAAAGAAACGTCAAATCTTGAAAGGAATGACAGGGAAGAAGTATCATACAAGAAATATTTGAATAGAGGAGTGATACCCCCTCAAGAATGTTCTCCAAACCTGTAGAAGTAACCAAATTAGTGATACCCGAAACGAATCCATCCTGTGATGCCAAGCCTAAAAAAATGAATGTGTCCTAATGGATGATGATAGTGGAAGCCTCAATTAATGAATCTAGACAAGGAATCACTAAATGTGAAGGGATACCAATTGTCTTTGATGGAGAAGAAGCACCTGAGGAAACCTTGTCAACCTCTTCAGAAAGATTAAGGAAATCAAATTCTTGCACGACAATATCATCATGGGGAACTTGATCTGAAGAATGACAATCTGAATCATGACCATCGAGGAATAGTGGAGTATCTGAATCTCCATATATCTCCCAAAGCTTATTCCAAAGGATGTGAGGACAATCACAATGATCAACAGTACTCAGAACATCACAATCAACTTGCATCTCAATGATCTCCAAAATAGTGTATCTGCAGCAACTCCAAGCAAGTTCATGAATACCTTCACTTGGATGAGGAACTATACCATACAGATGAGGCAATAAATCAAGTGATTGGGGATGGTGGCAGATCCCATCTCGCCATTGTGAATAGTTACCCTTATGCAACATAACCAAAGGAGTATATGCAAGCCCCATAATGAACTTTCTCCAAAAATACAAAGACAAATGACCTTCAATAGAAAATAGAAGCTTCCAAATATGATATGCAACTGAAGTGATGCTACCTGGATCAAAAAATATTTTCCCAAGCTTCAAAATAACCAAGTTATTGATCAAATGCACCAAATTGAAAAAATCTCATGCAAGAGTACCTGGAGCTAAAAACGATCAAGGGTTCTAGATGATGAATTTTTTTTTTGAAAACCCTTCTTGATGTCGCTGGAATCACCGAAATTCGATGAACAATTACAAATTTACGAGCCTTTATATCCAAATTAGGGTTTGGATTTCAGTTGATTGTAGAAATTTCTACGAGCTAAATTTTTCAAAATGGATGTCACCACTAGAAAGTGCTTAGAATTACCTTTCTGAAGGTATCTTGTTTGTTGATTTTTGATACCCTAGTGAAAAGTTATGATAAAACAAAAAAAAGGCCTATAGGAGGCACTCTACAGGATAACGAGGGTCAAAAAATTACCCCCTGGGTGCTAGGTCTTGGTCGCTGATGTGACCTCGCCATTTTGTGTGGAAAAAAAAAGTGCTCCACCAGGAGCAGCGTCAGAGCGGCTGAATCAACTGAACTTGAGCGGAGCGGTGATTAGGTGGTGGTGCGGCCGTAGTCTCACAGATCCTCTGGATGACGGCGGTCGGCAGTGGAAACAAAGCACTGGCCAGGAATAGATCACTGGTGATGGGGAGAAAAGTGGCCAGTGGGAGCTTGGATGGGCTGGTGGTGATGGGGCTGGCTATGGTTGGCGAAGGATGGGCGGCATGGGCCCGACAGAGATGCCGACAAGTTCAACGGTCAACAGCAGAATACAGACCGTCGGCGGGAACAAAAACCAGCGGCCGATGATTAGGTAGGCCAACGAGATTGATGGGACAGCTAGTCCATACCCCACTATAAATGCAACCGACAAAGGCACTTTTTCTACAGACTTTGATGGAAAAAGCTAACAATTATTTTTTGAAGGATTTTTTTTTTAATGTTGCAAAAATGCAATTCAAAAAATCAAAAACCTTTAAAAGAATGTCGACAATATGTTAAAAAATATGTGTAGAATATAAAATGCCAATGGAAAAAATTTCCAAACCCGTATGAAAACCGATGCCGATGAGAAAATATTTATGCCAACTATGATTTAAAATGCAACCCGCTGAGATTATTTATTTCTGAAACTATAGGAGATTGCCAAATAATTTTTTTTTTGCCAAAAAAATATAGAAAATGCCCTAATTTTTTTTTGAAAAAACCAAATAGCTTGCGTATAAAAAAAAATTCCTCCAAGGACAATTGAAAAGGAGGATTTTTTTACTGCAAAATTGTATGGATCGTACCAATTGATTTTGCAAACCCAAATACCTCTGATGCTCCCAGGTTGATGTATCTGATTTTGATGAATGGGTAGGCGATTCGAGGGTTTTGAGGCCTTCTGAAGATAATGGCGAGCTCAGATATGACTTTGTCTACTTCAGAAATCAGCTTGGTCCCTAGGTGGAATCAAGTAGCCTGCAATGGAAACGTTGAGCCTGTAAGTATCTTGCACACCAACTTTCTTGATCAAGGGTTGACATTTCACTGAACTTGGCTCTGATACTATGTTGAGATTATGGATGCACAGTCCTTGAAGCTAAAACATTCAATGGAGGACCTTTGAGCTAGGAAAGATGATCAACCACAAAGAAAGTGTTACAACTAGGCATGCACAATGGAGATTCTATATTGATATGATATGATATTGATATTGGATTGATATGTTACAAATGAGCAAGATGCCTAATTATATAGGCAAGAGAGAAAACCTAAGATGCATGATATGTTGCCATGTGTTTTAATCTAGCAACATGTGACAACATGTGAACCCTATCTAGAAATTATTAAATGTTGAGATAAGTTCTAGAAGGACAACACATCTTCTAGAAGGAATCTTATCCCTACAAACAAGGAAGGGAATATTATCCCATTTATTTATGATTTATTAAAATGCAGCCTAGGACTTATGCTAGTGTAATAATTAATTAATTACACTAACACCTACGTCATCAAATTTTTAAAGCTATTTTGAGTATAGGAGTACAAAAGGATTACTTCCCAAAATACATCTTGATCAAGACATTCAATGAATGAAAATTTACCATATATGATGATTCACCTCTTCTTCAAAGGTACATAAAAATGTTAGAGAAGTGGAACACATTCAACACTAAGAAGATGTATTTTCTAGTCTCAAGGAGAGTAAAAAAAAGAAAAATATAGAACATATTAGAAATCCGATTAGTACATAATTTCAACACAAATAGTGCTACCTAAGCTAGATGTAGAGGAGAGATCCATCTTGGAGCCTAAGTTTATTTTTTAGACACAAACAAAGAAGCTAAGGACTAGGACAATCATATAGAATCTCATTAAATGGAGGAATTTTCCTATTGAAGATGCCAAATGGGGAGATGAAGATTTTATATAGAATCATCCATAATTGGTCATTGTGAAGAAGACATGCCCCGCTCTTAATCTTGTAGTGTGCATGACAATATGTGTAGTTGGCTTATAGCTAGCGTAACTTCTAATTAAGTTATGTGATAATTAATATAGTCATATATAACTAGTTAAGTCCACCTAGGTGGCATCCATGATGTAAGTACAGTATATTTATGAGGTAATAGTTGGTTTATTGGCATCATATGGTAAAATTTTATTTTTTTGAATAATTTTGGAGGCTTTCCCCCTTGAAGAAAATTATTATTCTCAAGTACTCTCAAGTATTTGCATTATATTTCCTAATATATTCTTCTCTTTTGGAAGTTATTTTATTACAAATATTATATTCTTCTCCATATACATTTGTGTTGGATCTCTAATTTCTAGAGGACAAGTTTGTAGATTTAGGGTGAAGTTGCATTCACAGGTCTATACTCTAGATTCAAACTCACCCTAGTAGATAATGATGCTTTTCTTTAAAAATTAGATTGATGCATGAAAATATGCTCTACTCTTCATAAATATTGTTGGAGTACGATACCACTAAGAAGGGGGGTGAATTAGTGGTATACTAATTATAGATGACTCTAATATAATCTTTCAAACCTTTGAAATATAACAACTATGAGGACAAGCATACTCAAAATCAAGAACTTTGATAATCATTATTAACTCAAGACATCAACTCAAACCTTTAACAAGACTAACATGAATATCAAGGGAACTTCTATTGACATGAGATAGAGCATCATATATGAACATCATGACACTTTTTTTGAATTAAGATAGGCATTATGAAAAACTAAAGCTGACAGATCAACAACAAAGATGCACCAATATAATATTTATGACAAAAATTAACTCATGAACATAAGACTTAAGAGAAAGGAATATCACCCTAAGCAGTGATACATGATTGATATGTATTCATGCAGACCAAACAAATTATAGACAAAATGTAAACATAACACAATTTTTTCTTAGTGGAAAACCCTCTTGGGGTAGAAAAACCACTCATAAAATTACCTCGCTGGCTTAATTAGAAAAGTGCCTCACTGGCTACAAAATGTGTCACTAGAAAAATATATCACTGATAGATTTCAAATGCCTCATTAGCATACAAAGCCTCACTGGCATACTTTCCATGGTCTTACTGACTAATATCCAATAAAGGAAGAAATATAACTTCAGCGGGTTACCCTGTTACTATACAGTCCATCAAATGTATTACTTCTTCAACATACATACATCACTGAAAAATAACTCTTAACGGAGTATGAAAAAATAGAGAATTTATTTTTTTGCTTTCTGTTCAACCAAACTTCTTGAATGTCTTCAACATAGGATATATAATGTTTTCTATTATGAAAACAAACTATCGACTTCATAACTACCTTACAGTTGCAAACTACTCGTGTACATTGACAGGTAAAAAGAATGATCACAATAATTTGTTATAACAAAATGACATTTCCATTTACCCATTTGCAAAAGAAAACACCTTTACCCACATGGAGAAAGTAAACCACAACCCTGTAAATCCAGACAAGGGTTTCGAAGAATTAGACAACATTAACCACTAAAACAAAAGCCCATTTCCCTTAACAAATACAAACTGAAGGTCCAAAGATTTTGACATTTTAGGTACCATTATTCATAGAAAATAAACACCCATTTTCTCTTAACAAACATAAACACAATACTCAAGAAACCCTTAACAATAAACCACAAAAATGAACCCTCAAATGAAAATAATATCACCTGAATAGTGTCAAAAAATGAAGTCTTTGAGACCAAAAACTAATTGTCAAGCTGAAGCTCACAGTTGCTCTGTCAAATCTCAAAGACTATCCTCATCATCACAACTAAATCTTGAGATACCTTGCTTAAAACTGTAACCCTAAGTCGAGAGCGACATGTTACAAAGTTTAACCTTACAAAATGAGCTTCCAAAAAAAACTTTCCACTGTATACATCTATTGACTTCTTATCCCAATGTTCCCTAAAGGACCTGATGACCAATAGGCTAAAACCATCAACATTTACCTTCTTCTCGAACCTGAAACCTATTGAGCAAGTTCATGACTTAAGTGGCCCAAAAAAAAGCTTTGTTATTTTTTTATTTTTGTATAAGACAAATCAAAACCCTTGTTCCTTTCACAAAATTTAGAGTTAGAAATTATAATCACCTTCACACAATCTTAACATCTTTTAACAATATGAAACCTCCTTAAGAAATAAGAGATTTTAAGGAATGATCAATGTCATGATAACAAATATAACTCCATGCCTTGGTAACATTGAATTGTAAAGTTAAGACACATGAATATTACCAAGAATGAGATACCCTCAACAACCTTTCATATCAATGATGAATATTACTTGCATATTGGATCAAAAGAAAATAATCGAGTGACTTATTCAACTACCCTTGCAACAACAACTGAAACCAAGGATCTATATGCCAAGGATATATCAATCAATCAATGCCATATGGTTATCAATGTGTCCATACCACCATCATCAACTTGAAATGCCACAAACCTAAGAGTTTGTGTATTTTTCATCAAGGACAACAATTGAAAGGGAAACAAATATTTGAGGAGTTGATTATATTTAAAAATACCTAAAAAATATAATTTCAAATATGGTGACCTACTAGCTATTTTTCCATTGAAATAATTAGGTGCAAAAACTCAAATGATATTTATTCCTTAGTCGAGATCAACCTTATATTCTCATTCTCCTCTTTTGAATGGGTGATCTATAAGTAAACTTAAGATATTGCTATGGGTTCCTTGCTTCCCTTAGTTGTTTCCAACTTCTACATGGAGTAACTCGAAGAGGTTTCTTACCAATCCTCCCCCCTTAAACCCATATGGTGGAAATGATATATGGGTGATACTAACATATGTTGGCCATAGATGATCCCACAATAGTGATTTATACTTTTTGGCCAAATTTGACATTGTACTGAATTTTTTTAACTAAACCTTCACTTTTGGGCACCTATAGCTGCTAAACCATTACGAATTTGAAGATGATGCAAACTAGTGATTTGTAAATTTTTTTTTGTAGATTCTACATATATATTTTTTCTAAAATTTTGGAATCAAATTGTATTTCTTTTTCATCTCCTTCAAAAACTAGTTTTTAACAGTAAACACCATTTTTAAAGAGTGGCGTGTACTTGCTAACACTTAACTTTTTTTCTATGAAAGAAAAAATTCAATTTTTTTTTAATTTAGATTTGTAACTACAATATCTAGTGCATGCAATTGGTTTCATAGTGTTTTATTGAATTTTTTTTCTTAAGTTTTGAAGTCAAACTAATCACAATTTAGACATATGTTTACTTGCTAACACAACTTTTTTTGTATGTATCAAAATTCAATTTATTTATTTTGTTGGATCAAGGACATCAATATCAATTGCATAGATTTTTTTAATTTTTTTTTATAATCTGCTATTTTTCCACATGTGCAGAACAAAGAGCTTGATTTTTGATGAAAAACCTGCATTCATAAGAAATAAAAATAAATATAGTAATCATTTTAAATATATTTAAAATTATAATTTTTGGGAAGCTTATAATAAGGACTACATGCTTACAAAAAATAAATTTTAAATGAATTCATTTGATCCCCCAAAAGGTAAATCAAAAGTGGTTTTTTATTAGCATTTTGATAGGAGTAAAAGAGACTCTATTATAGGTATAATTTTAATCTAGTGGGGTTCTATCCAAGGGGGTTTGATCTAAGGTGGTTTTATCAAACACTCTTCAATTGGAATCATTTAAATGGAACTTTTCAAGGCTTAAATCATTATATTTTATAAAAATATGTGATTAAGCAAAAATCAGGATGTCCCAAAAAGTGTAAACCACTATTGTGGGATCACCCCCACATGACCTAGAGAACTTAGAAAGGTTACATGCCCACCTTAACAATATTTCCAAATACATTTCTTTCACCAAAGAGTTAAAAAATAATGACCAACTTATTTCCTTGATGTCTACTCATTAAATACTTGATGGTTCCCTTAGTTATCATGTCTTTAGATAAGCCACCCACACTACCCTTTATCTCCACTCTACTTCCCACCACCAACCATCCTAGAAAATTGTAGTCCTTAAACAAATTTGTCCACCAAGGTGCTCTATGTATGCAATGAGGACTAACTTGATTTAGAATTCTTATATCTAACCAAGTTTTTAAGCTTAACGATTACAAGAATAAACACTTTTTGTGAGTATTTATTCAAGACAATTTGTACTATATACCCAAGTATTCTATTTCTAACCCTCTCTCCTCAACCTATCCCACTTTCCCATATATTGAAGGTCTCTCCCATAAAATCCAATTTTTTCTTAAAAGGCATTAAATATGCTTTCAAACCTATTTCCACTCTCTACAATCACATAAATCTATAAAAAACCTAGTTGATCCATTTCTTGACTTAGGATTTTATAAAATAGTATGCTCCTAGGTTATCCATTGTGTTGGAGATATAGGTCATTCCTTTAAAAATAGACTCAAGGAACACAATGCTGATATAAAACATGATTGTGTCACAAAGTCAACTTTAGCTAAACATTCTTTTTTCTTTAAACACCATATTTACCTTGAATATTCTTAAATATTGGCTAAGAAATAATTTTTTTCTAAAGAAAACTCTTGGAAGCCATTGAAATTGACAACTTCCCTTCCAATCTTAATCGAGATGATGGTTGGAATATTTACACCTATCTCAAAAAATAAGCCCCCCCTTCTTTTCTAGTTTATCACCTCTTATTGTCATCGATTTTCTCCTCTTCCTCTTTTCTTTAGTTTTTGGTTATCCCTCATCTTTTTTACCATGTTCTCTTCTTGTTTTGATTGTTTCCTCATTTTTTATGAGTTTTTTCACTCCCTTTTTTTATCCTCATCTATCCCCTGTTATGGTGCCAATTTTCTTTATTTGGTTGGGTCTTGCCTTATTTTTTTCTTTATGCTTGTACCTTTTCTATTTGTCTTTTTTATATATTTTTTTTTATACTTTGAGTCTTTATTTCACTTTTATTAACTATTTTATTTATTATTGTTATATCCTTCCATGTCCATTTACCATTTCTTTTTTTTCATCTCCGGCTGACATTTTTCTTCATTTTTTATACCATTTTAATTCTTATTATTTTATGTTTATCCTACATATTTTCGTTAACCTTAGCCTATTGTTTTCTCCCATCTCTATATTTATACTTATCTACTCTTGTAATTTTCCCAACATATTGCTCTCATCCTAAAGAGGGATCATGATCTATGATCAAAATCATTGATATTAATAATTAATCTACATAGTTTTAAGTCCCAAAAAAAAATCACAAATATCTAGAGGGTTGTCAATAAGTTGCTCCCAAATAAACCTCTTCAAATTGGATAAGATAAAAAATGTACGAAAGTGTCTAAATTTGTGGTTTTTTTATTCATTTATCGTACCAAATAAAAAATGGGTCATTATTAATCTCTCCAATACTCTAGAATAAATTTATTTGGAATACTCTAGTAGAATATTCAATCATTTTGGAATTAATGCATTGAATGTCTTTAAACTATACTAACATCAAATCTTTTAGTAGATTATTCAATGATTTTGGAATTAATTCATTGAATGTCTTAAATTATACTAGCACTTAGCATCAAATTGCACCAATCATGTGTTTAGTCATCTCAAGATTGGAGCATGAATGTGGTCAAATGTAAATGACAAATGACTAAATAGAGCTAGATACATGAATATGTGTGATAAGTGGATATATAAATCAAATGTATATTATAGTGTTTAAGTAAATAAGATAAGATTACGTGTTTATGTATATGTGTATGAATGGATAAAAGACAAAGAGAAAAAAAAATAACTTCACAATTTCAAATCCAATCAGGTCCCAATGTTCACCTAGTTGACAACTGCCACAGGGTTCCCAGTCCACCACCTGAATTCATTCTTCTCAGAAATCAATGAAATCCACTTGAACTTACTTTATGATAGATTTTTAAATGAAAAGACTTCAATTGATTTTACTTGCTAATGAAAGAATGAGAATTAGTTTTCTGCCACTAGGGGAGAGAGGCCCATAGTGGAGCACCCTAACTTCACATTTCTCAAAATCTTATGTGGAAAATTCAAATCACTCTCAATTCTATACAATAGTTTAGTTGGAAACTCATGTGCTTCTATATTTCATTTTAGGGCCACATCATCAAATATGATACCACATCGGCATGATTTTTGTTGAGGTATCCAAAAAGGCCCAAAAAAAAAGTGAGACCGATAGTGGTGCACTAAGTCATGTTTTATTGGTGTGCTGATGTGGCATCACATGATTTGTGTTTTGCAATTGGATATTAAAGTGCTCCACTATGGGACCCACTGAGGACTACTTCTATCCCCACTATTGAACCATGCTCCTTTATGGACCCCTCTCCCCTATTGTCTTTTAGGGTAGCCATTAATATTACAAGAATATCCCATACTGATAGCAGAGAAAATTAGATAAAAATTGTACTGAAAAAGTGTAGCATTCTGTCATATTTAAGTACAGTGCAAGGTGTAGATTCATTGCACAGTCCCCTACAGCTTCTGAACATTCTAGAAACATGTGGTCCTAGGGACAATTTTTACCTTCAAAGGGCATTATGTCGTTGAATAAAGGAGGATACCTTGGTCTGCAATATGGATGTTATTAAAAGTTTTTCATTCTTCATTTTTTGCAATAAACATATAGTTGAATAAAATAGGTTAATTTTTTTCTCTTATTTTAAAAAAAATGGTTTATAATTATGTGGATGAATAAAATAGGTGAAGATAGTAATTCATGATTTACGTGTAATTTTAATGACGATATCATGGTTGTTTGTACTTGCAAACTCATCATTCTTGTTGTCTCTTCCAAACACCTTTATAATATTAAAGGAAATGTGTTGTGTTTAGTTCTTGTTAGTAATTTGATAATTGAAATTGTACTTGATGTCGATGTTAGTAGCTTTTGCATTGCATAAATAGCACATTGCTATATTATAATAGATAATAGTACATTGTTATTATAATTGTGAATCATTATTCATAGACAACTGCTAGTTATTTTTACACAAAAGTGATAAAGTGAGATTAGATAGTACAACAAAATTGTCAAGTGTGTGAATAATTTTTTGTTAAGGTATGGTTATTCTTTTGAGACGAGGATTGTGATAATTGGATTGTATTAATTTTGCCAAACTATATTAAGTGCAAGTCTTTCTCAACATAAGCAATGGATTCAATGGAGTTATTGGATGTATGTAAAAATATTATATGAGATAATGTACATGTGCTCCAAACTCTTTGGAGAAATTTACACCTTTCAAATTAACAAAAATGTTCAACTTTAGTGTACACCAAATAAATGTGCCTCACTTTATTAAAAAAGTGGCACATGCCTATGTTTTAATTATTTTGGCTAAAGTAACATTATGTTCTCCATTTTAAATGACCTTATCATATTCATTAATTCATTTGCTTGTTTAAAGGAATTCCTCAAATATGCCTCAATGAACTGAACAAACAAAATTAAAATATACAATAATAAAGTTTGCATGGCATATTTCCTTTTCCATTTTTTTTATTCTATGGTATGACTTATTACCTACATGAATCCTATTTGATCAATGATCTTAGGAAGGGCCTAGTCAATGCTAATCCATTTAATTGTTCACCTTTTATCCACTTGCAATCTAATTTCTCAAATTAATATATATGTATATTTGGTAAATAAGTGCTACCAATGGGGGTAGCTCCTTTGTATTAAAAAAAAAAAATACATCTATTGTTTGTTGCATACAACATTCAAGAGCTATAATACTTCAAGGAGAAAATACTCTCTGAAAGCTCAACGGCCTTAAAGATTTGGACCCAGAAGGTCCCCTTAATGACTCAAAAAAATGAAAAACATCTCTATATTTTTTCTATCAATTCCTTCTCTATACAACTTGAGGGCCTTCATTGTAGCCTTCTTTTTCTTGGCTGCATTCGCATCAAAGAGACCCACAACATGACCACCTTTTAGCGTGGTTTTGATGCCTTCAATGGTGTTCATTGCATGTGGGACGTTTTCCTCTTTTAGAAGTGTTACCACAAAAACCTCATCCAATTATCAAAAGCCTGACCCCCAGATAGGATTGATTAGGAAGCCATTATAGACCTCTGCATCATGACTATGATGTGCTTCAACATCAGACCCATGATCCTTCATTTGGGTTAAAATTAACAAATGAGTTGAACACTTCATTTTGGTGTAATTAAAAAGAACCATTTGATTATTGTCTCTTGTAGAGTTGCACATGAAGGTGTGTTGTTCATAATATCCTCTCCCCTTGTCCAGTTGTACGATCCTAGATGATGAGAAATAACAATATTAACTTTCACCATTTTATTTGAAGTAGGAGGCCTACCTTGAGACACATCTTAACAGAGAACTCAAGGGTTCGACCTCAAGTGACATTGTTGGGTGTGCTATGTAAATTGGTTGTGAGCGAAAGCTATAGGTCCATTTGTGCATGTAGCGCTCTAGAATTGTGTGGGTTTCTCGATGCGATTTTTGAGAGGTCGACGATGTTCACTAATATTCTACCACTAAAAACTTTTTTGTTTTACAAGCCTTCAAAGTCCTTCGAACGTAACTAATAAAGTGGTGCAAGGGATGCACATTGTACCCTGAAGCTATTCACCATGTGCTTTCCTAGGTTGAGATAGAACTTGTTGAGTTGCTAGCAATATCCTCTTGGTAAGTGAATGAAGGTGTGCCAGTGGCATCTGCCGATGACCCTATGTCATTGGATGCCTACTATCCACCTTTGTATAGAGAAGTTGTTTTTACAATTGACCCAATTATTCAAATACCTATTCTTTCTAAGTATTTAACCCTCAAATGGGAGGTGGGCCCATCTACAGTTACACACCCATTCTACCACTACATTAGGTTGTACATGTTTGATTCTTGCTTTTCCTAAAGTGTGAACGTTCTTATCATTGGAAACAAAACAATTTATTAAAATCAACTGAACCACTTATCAAACAATCTATTTTCTATGTTTTCTTCACTGAATTTCATCTAAAAACAAAAAAATTAAAAAAGATTAGGGTTCCTAGAGGTAGTTTTTTTACCTAAGCTTCTGCACTGTATTTTCCAACCTGTGTGCCACAATTGTGTATCTGCACCAAAAAAACATTGCGACACATCCATTGTTGATTACGGCATAATCATTTGGTGAAACACCACATCTTTATCAATCAAAATTCCTACCTTAGTGAACAAAACTGAACTACAACTATGTGCAATGTATTTGCATAGTTCTACAGTGCAACTATTGTCGACTGCACCATGCTCGCAATCCTCTGCACTATATCTATGGCTTTGTCTGTCGTATTTTCATTACAAGAAAAATATCTATTAAATTCAAAGGATTCTTTTTAAACCTAATATTTACATAGAGTTCCACAATTTGAAACAGTTAATTTTCACAACATATTCAACATTTCTAGATTTTATAGGTTATAACATCATTTTAGCGTAATTATCATAGATTCCTTAAACCATCTTGTCTTGAAAGTATCAAAAAATGAATACTAAAAACAAGTTTAGGAAGTCAAAGTCTAGAGTTGTCATTTGGAGAATCTCAAAACCTCGTCATTTACAAATCTACCCCATCAACAAAAGTTAGATTGCAATTCATTAGTCTAGTTGTGAATTCACTTTTTTTTACAAACTTTTTTTAACAAATTTTGAGACCCAACTCATTAGTCTAGTTGTGGAATCATTTTTTGACAAAACTATCACCATCACTTAGAGGTTTAGGATTTTACATGTGGTTACGCTAGTCCTACAATGGAAAAACTTGTCAAAGTTATCATTTTTTAGAGTCCAAAATTCAAGATAACAAAGGCCTCTTGCATTCAAAAAAATATTACCAAAACATCAAAAAACATAGTTATCATTTTAGTCATTTACCTTCAAAATTTCCCAAAATCAAAAAATATAAAAAACATAAAGTAGACTCATCTTAGTTGCATTCATACCAAAACTTCACAGAAAAAACCTAAAAAACCAAAAATATAAATCTTAAAAAAGACTTGAAGTTCAAAAAAACATCACTTTTATGGTTGTCACACAATCACAAATCAAAAGAAAAGAGATGGATTCACCTTCTAATCCAATGTAACATCCAACTAGTGATATGAACTTTGGAGAAAATAACACTAGATCCCAAAATCAGACTCTTCCCCCTTTTGAGGATTACACTTTGAAAGAGGTCACCAAAGGCTCACGCCAAAGGACATTGAAACCACATCTCAAGATCCAAGGATCTTGATAATTATTGATGAAATTGTGTTAGAAAACACTAGAAAATATTCTATGCAATTAACACAACATGGAGCTAAACTACCGTCTGATTTTGACATAAACTCTATCATAGGGGAGAGTCCTAACACTATGACACCAAGATTTGGTGCCACGAATAGACCTCCACCATCACTTACATTGACTACATCACAACCCACATCACAATTGAACACAGGCATGCCACCTACCCAAATGTTTCATTACACACTAACTGTGAATGCTACACCACCACCTACATCCACTAAACCCATGGAAAATCTATTTGCCTCTACATCTACAACTGCAATACCAACTCACACTATGGTTGTAGCGAAAACTTCATCCCATGCAAATACATCAAGTAGGACACAAAAGACTAACCCTTCGTACCTCAAACCACAAGTGGGTACCCCATCCACTTTGCAAAACACAAACACACCTCTGACAAGGACTCGATCCTTTTTCAAAATAGGTCCCAACATCACTCCACCTTCACAACAACCTAAAAATATAGGTTCATAATCTACATTTGGGTTTTCTCAAGCCCCACCTCCTCAACAACCCAACAATCTAGGTTCATCATCATTCAGTTTAATCAACCCCCACCTCTGTAGCAACCAAACTATCATGGTTTTGCGTATACATTTGGGTTTAACCAACTACCACCTCCACCACAACCAAACAATCCTGGTTCACTCCACATTTGGGTTTCCCAAACCCCTTCACAACAACCAAACTATCATGGTTTTGCATAAACAACTGGGTTTACACAACCTCCACCACAAGGAGTCAAGACCAAACAATCTTGGTATATCGTTCAAAGCTAGTGTTAACGTCCCTCCACCTTCATCATCATATAACTCAAATCCCACATACACTTCACAATTTCACCATCACATTCCACCCATGCATCAAAACCAAAAAATGCATGGATTCAATCCATAACACAACACAAACCCATTCGAGAACCCTTCATAAGGGTCCCCGCAATACATTACACCCACCTCGATTCCAGTCGTACCATCACCAATGGACCTAATATCTCAACAATTACAAACATTACAAAATCAGATGACCAATATGCATGTAACTTGCAGCCGAAAAACATACTCAATGGAGGACCTATTTCCTTACTCCTTTGATAGGAGCATTCACATGCCTCCCTTTCCCATGAACTTTGTTGTTCCAAAATTTGATAAATACTAGGGAAAGGGTGACCCCTTTGAATACATATGGGAGTTCCACACTGCATCCTTAGACGTGGCACATGAACATACGTATCTCAATGAGACAATTTCCATGGTGTTTGGGAGGACACGCCCTCAAATGGTTTGCACACTTACCTTCAGGAATACAAACTTGGAGTGAACTTATGGACAAATTTTTCACACACTTTTCATACAACATCTCAATTGATGTCAATGTTACCCATTTGTGCAAGGAAAAATAGAAAGATGGTGATACCTTCTTGTCACTCTTACAAAGATGGTGAAGCTTAGCAAGAAAGTGTGCATGCCATATACTAGAGAAGCAATTGGTCCATATCTTCATGGAGAACCTCAACAAGGAGGTCCTATTCCACTTACAAATCCAGTGCTCTAACACATTTGATGATGGATAGAAAAGGGGTTGTCCATCGAGAATGTCCTCATCACCAAAGGGCTTGTGAATTTTTTTAAGGAGAATGGTGCAGGAGCACCTAGGCTAATCTCCAATTTGTTTAGTTCAATTTTGGCTTGTACCTGACCTTAGCCAAGTTAGGGTGTTTGTGTGTTTAGTTTGGACCTTAAAAGGTCTTGTTTGTGTGATGATTTAGTCACTAGGACTTAGGACATCCTAGTTTATTCAATGTTGTTAAATGTTGCTTTATTTAGCTTTGCACAACATATGTTAGAATATAAAGAATTAAATGAGTTATAACCACATGGTCGTTGTTAGAAGGTGCCAAGAGACAGTTAAGGGAGTTGTTGGCTCGAACCAAGGTGTTAGAGGTCCTAAGTTTTAGGATCATGGCACAATGATGGAAGTTGCAAAAGTTGTAAAATTGCATGGCAACATTTTGTGTGATTGCATGCAACTTAGTTATATTGGATTCCCTTGAAATCAGGGATGTGGAGTTGAGCAACTTTCCTTGAAACATGGTAAAGGCTTCAAAATAGGTGTGGTGGCTCGTAGAGAGCAGTTAGAATGCTTTGTAATCAAATTTTGGTTTGGAAGAAATAGAGGATCTTTGCATTTTCTGTGTATCTCGTGTGTTTTGATGTGACAGTGATATCTAATGGTTTATATGCACTGATTTGGCATTGGATCTGAGTTTACACAACATATTTTAGCATTCTTTCTTTTGTAAGTAAGTACATTTGATTTAGCTTAGGGGTCTGGTGTGAACAAATTAGGATTTAGGGTGTTTATTGTCTTTTCCTGAATAGTCAGTCTTTTCCATGGCTCCCCCATGAAGTCTAACCACGGGGTCTTCCTGAGGAGGGATGGATATGTTAGGGGAGCTAGTAGTTTGTATATTTTTAGCAGTAGGAAGTGTAGGGAATGGAGCAATGATTTTTAATCTCAAACCCTAAGCGAGCTAGGACTGCCCGGTTAGGAGTTTGATAGAGAAAAGTTGAGAACTTAGGCAGGGGAAGGAACTACTATACGGAAACAGTATAGTTTCAGGTAGGTCTTAGTCACATTTTGACATGTTGAAAAGGATTGAGGCTTGAACAATCCACTAGTGTGAGGAATCAGCAAGAAATCCTTGAAACCCTATGAATTAGGTCAATTAGCCCTTTCTACCCTAGATTATAGGAATCCACTGTACGGATGATACAGGGGTCTGACACCCTATGAAACATTTAAAGGACTGAAAAAGGTACCTGGAAGTGAGATTTATTTGCTAGGTTGTTTGACAAGTTTGAGCAAGAATAGCCAAAAAGTGACTGGTAAGGGCTACAAGGAAATAGGCCTCTTCAAGGAAAAATCTTGAGATCGGGTAGTTTGAAAACTAAAGACCCTCCAAGATGCATTCAGTTGAATGTGAAATGCAAGGAGATAGTGACTCTAACACCCCTGCAAGCAGTTCAAGAAAGATGATGAAGTTGGCACTTAGATCCTTCTAGGTGTTGAGAGGAAATTTGCAAATTCACATGGTGTTGGTCTTCCAAAGGTAAAGCACAAGTGGAGAACTCTTGAGAAGAGTTGAAGCAAGACTTAGTTAATGATCTAAGTCTAAACAGATCCCTGAAGTTGTCAGGTTCTTGGTGGAAGACAGAGAGAAGTCTTCTAGGAGATTGTGCAAGCAACCTTTGGTTACATCTTACACCATATTGGTATCAGAGCAACGTTTGATCAAGGCTTGTGATTGATGTTGCAGCCCACTGAGTTAGTAGGAGAGAACACACCAGAGGAAGAAAGAACCATGGTGACTAATGCTGAGTTAGCTAAAAAGGTAGAAGAGCAAGAGGAAGATAACCAGAGGCTAAGAGAAAGGTTATCTCGAATGGAGAAGCTCTTGGATGAACTCCAAGAAACAACAGATAAAGTGAAAGACAAGATAAAGCAGAAGGAAGAGCAGGAAGCA
>VDFB02054217.1:0-10641 GCA_007258455.2 Sequoia sempervirens | reverse complement strand
CTTTGCAATGTTTTTGTCTTTTTTTAGGACTTTTTGTGATGTTTTTTGTCTTTTTTTTCAAGACTTTTCGCAATGTTTTTGGTCTTTTTTCAGGACATTTTGTGATGTTTTTGGTCTTTTTTTCAGGACTTTTTGTGATGTTTTTGGTGTTTTTTAAGGACTTTTAGTGATTGCTGAAACCATGCAGGACATCCACTACAGAGACATGATAATTTTTTTTCCCCCAGTCAGGTCGAAGACTTAGCCAATTTTAAAGGACATGAAAGGGGTGTGCCTGCGGTACCAAATGGACATTAAAAAGGACTTGATGTCAACCATTTATCAACCATGAGAGGAAGGGTATGATGTCATGGTGATTGGCATGATAATGGTGGGAGATGTATTTCATCCTAGGCCAAGGCAAACAAAGTAACAGTAGATGGTAGAGCGATGATTGATTACGCATGGCTCCTATTTGCTAGGTTTTCACCATGGTACTTATCCAAAGCGCCTATTTGCCAGGTTTTCACTATTGGACGAATCATTTTTCTTTACTATTTTTGTCATTTTTCCTATTTTTTGGTGCTGCCAAGATGCCGCTTGCCAAGTTTCATCAAGGGCGACGATTTTTACTCATTTTTCACTTTTTTGTATTTGGCGCTTTCACTGATCTCCGAGCGTTATGCATTATAATTTTGAGATGTAAACCATTGATAGGTTTCTGCCACTTGTTCACTATCTTAGAGTCGCCACTGGATAGGCTCCGTGAACCAAAAAGAAGATATGATATAAGGACTCCAAACTAATTTGGTTCAAACTTTCCCAGTTTTTCTCTGTTAGCCTGGTTCTTAGGGTTCTGCATGAGGACTAAGTCGCCAATGTCAAATTTCCTGACCATGAATTTCTTATTGTAACTATGACAAAGCTAGTTTTGATACGCCTGTAGATGGTTTAGAGAATTTTGCCTTCTTTCCTCTAACATCTCCAGCTTGTGTAGGCACGACTGTCTATACTCTTCTTCATCAGTTAAACCCTTTAGGGAGACTCGTAGGGAAGGAATTTCAACCTCAATGGGAAAGATGGCCTCAGCTCCAAAGACCAGGGCAAATGGAGTGGCTCCTGTAGGCATACAAATGCTAGTGCAGTAAGCCCATAGAGCAGGGTTGAGTTGTATATGCCAGTCACGACTAGTGTCATTGACAGTCTTTTTAACGATTTTAACAATGGTTTTATTTGACTCCTCAACTTGACCATTTCCTTGCAGGTAATATAGAGATGAAAGTGGTGTTGGATAAGGAAAATCCCCGCCATAACTCATGCGAATGCAAAGCGCTCAAAACTTAACGCCCCGCTGGTCGATGATGGATTGCGGAAGGCCATATCGAAAAATGATGCAGTTAAGGATGAATTTGGATATTTGTTTGCCGGTTATGTATGTCAGAGGGATGGATTCAATCCACTTCGTAAAATACTCATTGGCGGTGATGATGAATTTGTGGCCATTGGACGAGGTAGGATGGATCTTACCCACGATGTCGAGTCCCCATTGAGCGAAGGGCCAAGGAGAAGTGATCAGCCGAAGTTCCTGCGCTGGAGCGTGGATCAAATCACTATGAATCTAACATTGGTGACAAGTCCTGACATATTCTATTGCATCCTTTTCAACGGTCGTCCAATAGTACCCAAGTCTCATTACTTTCTTGGCTAGAGTAGGACCACTCGAATGAGACCCGCATATACCGTCATGTACTTCACGTAAGGTTGTGCGTGCTTCACTCATGTCAAGACATCTAAGGAGGGTGTCGTCAAAGCTACGATGGTAAAGGGTGTCACTGACGATGGCATACCATGCAGCTTTTTAGATAAAGGACTTCCTCTGGTTATTGGACAGGTTAGGTGGAAGGGTTTGAGACTTAAGGTAGTCATAAATATCTTGGTACTAGGGAGAATCGGGACCAAAAAGTTCGCAGACCATCTCTGACTCTGGAATGTCATAGGCAAGGACCAACAATTGCTCTATTAGGAATTCCAGCTGAGGCAGATTGCTTGGTATGTCAAGGAGAGAGCTTATTGTAGCCATGACATCCGTTGCTTTGTTCTGTGCCCTCAGAACTTGTTCAAAAGTTACCATATGAAAGTACGTTTGGAAACTGTCAACCATCCATTTGTAGGGCATCAACTTCTCATATTTTGTGTCATAGTCATCATTAACCTAGTTGATGACGAGCTGAGAATCCCCATAGACATGTAGTGCTCTGATTTTCCATTTTATTGACATTTTTAGTCCTGTAACTAGTGCCTCGTATTTTGCCACATTGTTTGCGCATGGGAAGGCAATGCAAAAAGAATTAGGAATGGAGTCTCCTTGAGGGGTGATGAACATGATTCCTGCCCCCGAGCCATGATTTGTGTGTGATCCATCAAAGTAGAGTCACCAAGGTGCCTTAGGTTCTGTATGGAATATTGAATCATATGGAAAATCTGCCACTAACGGGTGGTCACTTTGCAAAGGTGCGTCCGCTATGACTTGTCCTTTTATTGCCTTTCTTTCCACATATTGAATGTCATATTTGCTCAGAATCATGACCCATTTTTCCAGACGTCCTGTTAATGCTACCCGACTTAACAAATATTTGAGGGGGTCGATCTTTGCTACTAGTTGTGTCTAATGGCTTAACATATAATGTCTTAGCTTCTAAGCTGCAAAGACGATGGCTAGACAAGCTTGTTCAATTGGTGTGTAGTTCAGTTCATATCCGACCGACCAATGTCCAATTGATGTAATATATAGCTCTTTCCTTTTCTTCTTGGTCGTTCTGTGCTAGTAATGCCCCTAGTGCTGAATTAGTTGTCAAGATGTATAGGATCAGTTTTGATTTTGTGAAATGTGGGAGGCATGAGGACTGGCATTGACAGTAAGTAATCTTTGATTTTCTGAAAGGCTTCTTGACATTTATCTATCCACACAAAGGGGATACCCTTGCACAACAGATATTGGAATGGGTGACACTTGTTAGCCAATTGGGCTATGAAGTGCCGAATAGATTGTGTACCCCCGCCTTGTGAGTTCTCGAAGTTCTAAGTAAGGCCCCCTACTGACAGCCTTCTATCTCGTGACTTTCGGGAGGCCGGTTCGGGATGGATAGGCCCCTCACCCTCCGCTAGAGCCATCATGATGTGTTTCCCTTCCTAAGGACTTTGGAGTCCCTTGATTCTATTCGTGTTCCTATATTGATACGGTAGAACCGAATGGGACGTAAGTCACTGATATTATCCACCATCGCGTTTTATAAACACCGACTTTTCCCTTCGAGGTGCATCCGCCGATAGGGCACACCCCTCTAGATATATGGGGGTCCACCGGTGGTTCAATTGAAAGATAAAGATGCATCACTATTCGTTTGATTCGTCTCATTGCTATCTATTCGTTCAGGGCTCGACCTCGAGTTTAGTTCGGTTAGGGCAAGTGAAGTCACCGGCACGTTTAGGGCTCGACCTCTTCAGTCAGGGCTCGACCGGGGATAGCTTGTGTTGTGCTAATCGGGTTCTCCAATCCCACTCATTTAATGGTCATTGTCATTTATGCGCTCACTCGATAGCACTCAACCGGGGCATTCCATAGATAGGGCACATCGATAATCGATAGGGAGTATATATCTATGCCCAGTCACCCTACCTGATGAGTCCCTCAATTGAGAATAGAAAAGCCCTCTTCTCAGTTCTCCCCCATATAGATAGATAGGCTCAGAGTGAACTCGAACTATATCTCAAGCGGTCTCTGTCGGATATGTAGTTCGCAAGATAGACGTTCGGAGCGCACGGTTCGGAGGGAGCTCAACTCAAGTGGCGGTTGATGTATAGGCCGCCCTGGATTACTGTTCTAGATTCAATTTAGCTGGAAGACGAGGAGGAACTACTGTCTGTCTATATAGCCTAGCCGCCCGACTATCGACTATCTACCCCGCCCTACCCCATCTATATAGGCAGGCCAACGGGGGAGCCCTATATATCTACATGGGACCGCCTCTACTCCGGGATTAGGGTTGGTATATAATACAGTATCCAGTTGGCGGGCTCCCACGGCTTTCTTCATGCATGCTCCGTTGGCCTATCTGTATAGGGCCCTCCCCCCCCAGCTGTATGGAATATAGAAAATAGAGGAGGCTGTCGGTCGAGTCCCTCCTCTCTCTCCTCCCCCTCCCCCTCCTACGCTCAACCTATCGGATCGGTTGAGTTCCCCATCTACAATGCCCCTCTCCCACAACTGCCCTGCGCTTCGGTGAAGACCGACCCCCTACTATTCTAAGGGGCCTTAGGGGCCCTCCCACCCGACTATGAATCGAATCGCTCGACCGCGCTTTATCATTCCGGGGGTTTTTCTATAACCCCCGGGAACTATAGTTTGTTCTTCAAACCACCCACCCTGCAGGGGAACTATAATCCCCACAACTAGAATCCCCACCCAGAGGCCCCTTGAATTCCGGTGGGTGGGAAACGTTGCAGGTTCCGGGAGGGCCCTAAGAGAGCCCCCACCCCAAGGCTCCCCCCACCCAGCCTTTGACTTCTTAATCGACTCAGTGCTTTCGCCACGCCCCCCGTAAGCCCCTCTGGCGTAAGATCCTGCCTATTCGTACTTTTCGTGGGAGGCTAGGAGCTGCTCTGCCCCCACCCGAAGCTTCCCACCATAAAGTGCTGCATATAGGTGGCACAAACCCTAATCGCTCCTGAGGGGTGGAGGGGAGGCTGTGATGACCCCAACCCCACCGCCCCTGCCCTTCTCGTGGGGTCGCCTATGATATCTGAATTCTCGCCAGATCACCCCTAATGCCTTCTTCGGTGAAACCTCTATGTATCCCAAGAGTTTACTCGGATTTTACTACCCAAGACACATTTCTGTGGATTTAATGACTTTTGTATTCTTTCCAGCCTCTTTGAAAATTGTGTCTAAATAATCTCGCATGATCTTTCCTTGCTATTGATCTGTACTGGTTAGGTCATACATAATCTCCACATTTTATGGACGTCATGGAAGATTGTGGCTGCCAGCCTTTGATATGTGGCACCTGCATTTTGAGACCGGAATTTTAGATAGCTTACATTCCAATAGTATGTACCGGCAAAGTGCCATTTTGCGGCCCCTCGGGAAATGCGAATCAATTATAGCTCTAAGAAACCGTAATCCATGAAGGGATGCCGTCATCGGCACCGCTAAGGACGTCCACTTGCGATATTTCCAATATGTTCAAAGGAAAGTCATCCTTTGGGCATTCCTTATTTGGGTCTCTAAAATCTGTATAGATGCGGATTAGCCCATTTGGATTTGTTACTGGCACCAGGTTAGATATCCATTCAACATAATCAATATATCGTATGAATCCAACGTCTAGAAGTTTCTTCAACTCAGCCTTGACCAATAGAGCGAATTGAGGGTGCATTTTGCATAACTTCTATTTGAATGATTTGACATTAGGCAATAGTGGTAGATGGTGCAAAACCAATTCTTGGTCTAATCCTGGCACGTCAACATAGGACCATGCGAAGTTGATTTTACGTTCTGTGAAGAATTTATGAAATTACTGTCTCTCTTCTTCAGTCAATGATGCAACAAAGAGGACCATTTTGGGATCTTCTACAGTTGATATGTTGTCTTCTATGGTATCTTCTATAAGCATAGCTGACTTCTCTTGTTGTACGGGGAGAAAGTCCAGTCCTCCATCTTTGGGTGCCTCAGAGAGGTTTTCACCTGCAGATACGTCCTTTGTTTTTACTTTTTTGTCGCCAGAAGGTGCCTTTCAGTTTTCACCTAAAGACGTTTCATTTTTATTTTATTTTTATTTTTAATTTTGCGACTGGAGGATGGAGCAGTCTCGCAGAAGTAGGCCGCACAATCTAGATCAATGGCGAATCTTGACTTGTGATCACCACTGGGTATGCCTTCACGTAATCCTATAAACTCTGCAATTGCCTCATCATTCTGAAATGTATCCAAGATTGGCGGTCCTTGTTGGTTCCAATCGACTAGCTGAGGATAAACTAAGGAAATGCCATCGTCAGTGTTGGTGAATTGAGGGGAGGATGGATAAAGCATGTAGACAGATTCAGTGAGGTTGTAGATGAAATTATCATCCTCCAATTCCACATCAGACTCTATCCAATATTCCCCTTCGCTTGTCTCATATTCGTTGTCAAAATAAGGGGTGAAGGACTCAGAGTCATGATTGTCAATGCCATTTGGTAATTTGGATGGTTTGGATTGATGGGCTTTAGATGGTGGGGTTTGAAGGTCATGGGGAGTGGTAATGGGAGTTTGACTATTTGGTGCCTGATCAATTTTAAATGTTTTCCAAAATCTCTATTCAGAGGTCAGTTCCCCCATTTCAAAAAACAAATCATCAAGGCAACAATCACTTAAGGATCGTTCTGAGCCAAATTCCCACTCTTGGGAGTCAGTTTCGGTGAGGGTTTCCTTAGTGGTCTCGACACTTTCCGAAGCATGTACTCGCTCACTCGAAAGTCCAATGGTACCTCGAACATCATTGTTGGGCGATCCAAACCCTAATCCAAGATACTTTGGTATTTTGAAAGGTTCTATGGGCTCTCTTCATCCAGTTTTATTTCTGCCTAGGCCACTAGTACCATCGTAGCCCTTAGACTTCATTATGTCATATCCCTTGCCATATTTCTGAACTGGTAATGGGGGTAGTGTGACAATATCCTTATAGAACCATCCTATGATATCAACAAGGTACTCATTACTCATGTCTCCCCATTCGATGAATACTACTTTTGGTGGAACTTTGAAATTTTCTTTGGGTTCCATTCTAAAACATGGCCGAATATAGGCCTTCAGAGACTTGGGTATCATTGTGATGCTATATGCTGTGTGCAGTTTGAATTCTCCACAGCCGAGGTCCTAGATCTTGATAGTGGGTTCAAACTTAGGGTTTGCAGAAGATGGTGGTGTGGTGGAAGATATGGATGGAGTGGGTGTGGAAGATGACGTGAGTGTGGATGGATCAATGTATTTGGAAGATGAGTGGCCTAAAGCCTCTTGATTGATAGGAACTTAGTTTTTAGAAATACCCCTTAGGTTGGTATAGTATTGAAAGGGGTCAGGGTCACCATATATGGTGATTTATGTGCCGTCAAATGGGAAATTTAGGCACTTGTGATATGTGGATAGAATGAATTTTAAGGAATGAATCCATGGGCGACCGAGCAAGATGTTGTAGGGAAGTTCTAAATCTAGGACCTGGAAAGTTGTATCCACAATGACTGGTCTCACTCTGATAGGAAGAGATATAACACCTCATGAAGAGCGTTCTTCGTCATCATATGCTTTGATCACTATACTCTTTGTAGGGTCTACGCATGCATCAAAAAACCCTAGAGCCTTAACCAGTTTCAAGGAGCATATATTCAATCCTGATCCACCATCTACTAGAACTCTTCTAACCTTGTGCTTATGGATGAAGGTTTCAATGTGCAAGGCATTGTTGTGGTTGGTCTTAGGTGATGAGTAGTCTTGATCAGAACAGGTGACGTGGTGAGGCGTAGTGAGGTATCCCACCATGGTCTCAAAATGATTGACATGAATATCCTTGGGGACCGATGACTCTTGCAGGGTTTTATCCAGTATATCCTTGTGCACGGGAGAGATACGAAGTAGCTCAAGTATAGAGATTTGCAAGGGAGTCTTGCCCAACTGGTCGATAAGGTTGAACTGACTTTTGGGTTGCCACTGCTTTGTGGTTGGGGTGGGTTTTGACTATTTAGCAGATGGGCCAGGTATGGTGATTTTGGATTGTCTAGCGGGAGGTGGACCAGCTATGGTGACCTTGCCACTTCTAGTAGTAGCATTGCATTGAGGTGCTCTCTTGACCATAATGGTATTGATGTATTCATCGTCAGTTCAGACATTATTTATAATTGGTCCACCAGAATAGTCATACTTGGCTTTGGAAAAATTGGCGTGATTATTGTTTATCTATGGACCTGACGTGGAAGCCTTATTAGAACCATGGTCATGCAGTGGATTCTTATGAATAGTGTGATCTGAATTGGAGGAAAATTGTGATCCACCTACCTCAATGGTACGACTTTCGATAAGATCTTGTACTAGGTTTTTCAGTTGTCGACAGTTAGAGGTTTTATGTCCTTTTACTCGATGATAATCACAAAATGCATTATCATCCCACCATGTTGGTTTAAATTGTCTTGGGTCATATGGTTTTGGTTCTTGAAGTGTGATGACCCCATTCTAGAGGAATTTCTTGAGGACTTCTTCAATGGGTTCACCCAAAGAAGTGTATGTGCGAACCCTAGGAAATTGTCTTATCTGACGGTATTGTCCCTGATTATTTTGGCTGCTCTGGTTGTTTGAAGGGACATTGGTAGGGGGTGTCAATGTCATTGTTGGTTTGTTTTGCTGTTGAACCCCTTTTAGGGCCAGTACACGACCCACAATGTTTGGAGTCTTGGCGTTAACAACACCATCATTTGTGTTAGGGTTAGAAAGGGAGATATCTAACAAGTAAATGCAGATTTAATTAATAAATAGAGAAACTAAAAACACACACAAAATAAATCATAACACAAAAAATTTAACTTGGTTCACCCAATCCGGGCTACATCCACTAAACCGCAGCCATCCAATACTTTTATTATCCAGTGCAAAACTTATTACAATCTTGTGAATAATCATGTTTTTCATCATACTGTAATACCCATCCGAACCCCTTTTATCAAGCTTAGAAGCCTAGATTTTAGGTTCTACAAAAATCAGATTTTCCTTTTTCGCTGATTTTTCCCTTTTGGTGATGCATTTTCAAAGTAGAGGCAGTACTTTTTCTGGTTTGCTCCTTCTAACACCACCAGGCCTAGCTCCTCGACTCCCCACCTCGGCTAAGGATACATGTCGTAGCATAATATACCATGGCCAGTACAATATAGTATGATCTAAGCCTTGCTACATACCAACACTGGTAACATGTTTGGTTTTTGACCCAAGATTTATTCCCCTTTAATACAGCGGACGCAATACATTTTGGGGACTATACCTTTAGCTCTCCTCCCTTTGTGATATGGGCTTCAACTGGACTTTTCGACTACAGGTCCATGAAGGAAGTAAATAACATACCCTGTAATTTATAGCTTTGGGACCCAAAAGTGTTTGAACGAACATGTCGACCTTTTCCCTTTTGGGTATGTCAATGTGACACCGACTAGCTAGTATTCTCCATTTTTAAAAGAATGGGATGAATGTCTCACCAGCATCCTCTTGCGTGAGATTGCACAAGCTAGTGATAGAGGTGTCCATGTCAATTTTGTACGTATAATTTTTTATGAATTTTTGTTTAAGCTCATCCCATGTTTGGATATCCTTTTGAGTGGAAAACCATTCAAGGGTAGGACCCGCTAGACTTTTAGAAAAAAGTCTCATCAAGTATGTTTGTTCATAGGTGGCATCCATACAATTGGTTGCAAATTCGTGAACATGTTCGATGGGGTTTGTCTTGCCTCTATATTTTGTAAAAGTGGGTGACACATATCCCCGAGGAAATGGTGGCATGTATAAGGTCATGTCGAATGGGTATACATTTAGATCATATGACACTTCTGATTTCTTTCCTGATATTTGTATGTTTTGGATAGTTTTCTCTAGACCCATCAATTTGGCTTGTAAGGCATCTATAACAGGGTCATTTGCGGTCCCATCCATCAGATTGGTTGGTATGCCATAGGTCCCCATTTTTTGTACATGGATATTGGTGTATTGTGGAGGTATGGATTGTTGTGACATGTATGATGTGTGCGGATTGGCGTGTTGTTGGTATTGAAAGTTGGGATTGGGGGTATGTTGGTGAGTATGTATGTGAGATGAGTATGTTGGGATGTGTCCCCTAGCCATTTGTGTTGATATTTGGGGAATATGGTGACCATGAACATTGTGATGTAGTAATGATGCCATGGGTTGGGTTATTTGGCAACCTTGTGCAAATTGTTGGGTTTGTACAAGGGGGATGGTCAAATTTTGTCCTTGGGATTTGATGGGATTTGACAGTGTTGACGTGTTTACATTTTGTTGTTTTCCTTGAATAAATATATGCCATTTAACCCCACCCAAAGGATTTTGTGAGATAATGATGAGAGGATATGTCGAAGGTGTACTCATGGTATTTGATGTAGCTGTCAAAGGGGGATTGATATGACTTGATGATGCCCCTTGTCGCATTTACCGTATTGGTAAAAAGAGGATTGGAGTAACTTTCCCACATTGCTGCGGAGCCAAAGGTGGTTCTAGCTGATTGTGACAATGTTGTGGATATTGTGGGCAATGTGGTAGATTGTGATCCTCCAATGGATGTAGCGTTTATTGTGTTGGAGGTGTTTGGGATGTTGGAGGTAGCATGCACTGTCATTGTAGTGTCAAAGAAAGTATTTCTTGTAGTGTTTGAAGGTTGACCACTATTTGACATGTTATGCACGTTGCTGACATTAGGGTCTGGAGATGTTGATCTCAATGTGTTAATGTCAAATCCTTGGGCTAATTTGGCTCCTTGACTTAAGAGTATGGCCAAGTATCTGTCTCTATTGTATAGGACCATTTGTTCCACAAATTGAGAGGCCTCTAGATCTTGTCCTGCTACCTCTAGGTTTTCC
>VDFB02054216.1:0-48857 GCA_007258455.2 Sequoia sempervirens | reverse complement strand
GATCCATATCTCCCTGTTGATACAAGATCTTCAATCATAAGGCATCAGACAGTTCATTCCACGATTCAATATCAATAACATATTAATAACATCCAAATCTATTTTTTAGCTTTAATAACAATTGACATTAGAATTGGTCCATATGTACTTAGAGTATCCCCTACAATAGGATTTTATTAGTCTAGCCATAAAAAAATCCCTTAGATTTTCATGTATGTCTAGCAGGGCACTTGTAACTACAACATATGACAAAAAAATCCCTGCTATTATGCTTTGATGGATGTCCCTTTGGATAACTGATGTTGTGCACATTATTATAGTGCAAGCATATTTTTTAGATTGTTTCATTTTGCATCACCAATATTCTCCACAAGAACATTGTCTCTGTTTAAAATGATGGAAATGGTTCATATCTCTCAGAACAATTTCTCTTGCAACAATCTTGGAGATGAATTTAGATGTAATGTGAAAATCAGAACATACTCGAAGGTTCTTAACAACTCTAATAGTTGTACCAGGGGCCATGTTTAACAAACCACATTCAATTGCTAACTTTTCACTATGATGGCAGATAAATGATTCTTTTTTCTTCTATTCCACAGCATTAAGTAAAAGTCTTGAATCTGGAAATACCTTGTTGCCTTCATTTTCCAAGCCAATTTCTCCAATTTTGCATAGCTCTCCCATGTTTGTGGATGTGATCTGTCTCCTAAAAAATTTTAATTGATTTATCTTTCTGTTGTGTTTGGACTTACTTTTATAAACTTGCAATATACAATGCACTTTTATTCTTTCTAAATTGAGACTAATAGTAATTTTGTTGGTTGTATTGAGGTATAGCTTCATTCATGGCAGAAAAGGCAGACCTCGTTGCTCATATCAAATGGCACATTGCATATAAAGGAGGAAAGATTCTACCTAGGTTATTGTTAACAACATTGAAGAGAGAGCTTCATATGGGACACAATCAACACTCTCCTTCTTGGATTCTACATGTTATAGCTTGCTCCAGGAAGATTGCCCAGTTGTAGAAGTTTTAAGATATGAAAGGGGCATGTGCTTGCATTGAAGGGCTCCAGGCATGCATTTCCATCATTGTAGAAGTTTTTTGGAGAAGTTTCTTTCTTGCAGTCATTTTTGTGCAATATTGTAACTCATATTTTCAGTCTTGTGACTAAAAATAAAAATTGTAATACTCTTTCTAAGTTGTAACTAAAACACCTTTCTTTTATCAATAAAGTTCATCGATTTTGCATTCTCAATGGCTATCTTATTGTGTGCAATTGATGATTGATGTGTATTTTTGTGTTTTATGTTTAAATCTTCAAATATCAGTCAATTAAAATGACTAAATATACTACTAATTGATGTCAATTAATAATTAAATTAACATCATATACTACCAATTGACAGAAATCAGTGAATAGTGAATAAATATGACTAAATATATGACCTATGAAATAAAAATGACTAAATATACTACCAATTGATAAAAATCAATGAATAATGAATAAATATGACTAAATATATGATCTATGAAATAAAACTAACTAAATATACTACCAAATTGATCAAAATGGTGTTTAAAATTAATAACTAAATACACTACCAATGGACATAAATCAGTGAATAAAAATGACTAAATAAGTGACCAGATTATAGCAATCAATTACTAAATCAACAACTAAATATATCAGTGAATAAAAAATGACTAAATAAGTGACTAGATTATAGCAATCAATGACTAAATAAACGACTAAATATACTACCAAATCGATCAATCAAAACAACCAATAAATGACTAAAAATGGTTGTCATCAATCTGGTCGCGTTATAAATGACTGGCAATAAACTACTAATGGTCATGTGACCATGTTCAGTCATTTATAAGCATTTTTTTAGTAGTTTTTATAGTCATATATTACTTTTTCTATACTATTGCTTCTTCCATTTGTTTTAGTTATAGTTTTTATTGAAAATACTTTATCTCTCTCTATTCTGAAGGAGAGTGGAAACTTTCACTTAATTTTAGTTTTCAATCCTTATGCAAATAAACCTCCTCCCAAACCTATATAGTTGGATCGGTGGTTGAGGAGCGAATCTAGTTGGAGATACATGTGTTTTTAATATTTATAGTATTTTTTCCAGTAGATAGTCTTGCATTATTAGTCTTTTGTTATCATTTGTAATGGATATGCATTCATGAATGAAAGATCTGTGAAGATTTTTTTCATGTCATATGAGAGTTTGGTTATATACAATGAAGATGTTTCATTTTACCATTATGTTTAGTTGATTCAAGTAGTGCATATTTGGTTTATCTAATGGGAACAACTTGAGAAAGGGCCACTCAAGGTACTATTTACCCACCTTAATTTTTTGTTGTTAGAGTAAATGTTCATATTATACATTCATTTTAGTAGATTCTTCATTGCACGCATGTGAATGATATTTTGTTTTATGATTCACCTTATGTATTGATTCTTCAAGTCATCCTTTGGAGTAGGTTAACTAGTTAGGAGTAAGAGTTAGCAATGATAGTGAAGTTGTAGAGTTTAGGTTAGCAATTATTCGCTATAGTGCTAAGGTTAAAGTACATGCAACATCAGTAGCAGATTAAGTTATTTCCCATGTTTTGCAATTTATGCTTTATTTCCCTTTTACAATCTTTAATGTTTTCTTGCACATGTGTAAACCACCTATACTTGATGATATAGGTCATGTAGAGTCTATGAATGCACATACAATGCCAACATCATCAAAATCTTATGAAACCCTGGTTGATAATTAAATGAAGCCTTAGCAAGGGTTTAGTGAACTGTTCAGTTAGGAACCCCTCCTCTGAATTGTGTGTCTAACACCAAATTGACTAGGCATTAGTTACGCCTTACATTTTTGGTTCCATTGTCGAGGATGGTGCTACATTTAGGATTCTCTTATGTTATTTCAAACTTTCATAGTTAGAATTTTATCTTCAGGATTAGGTTAACTAGGTTTTTAGTTATCAATACAAAAATGCTTTACTAATAATGTGTAGGAGTCATTGATCCAAAGACTCACAACTATTATATGTGGAGGTGACAAGATGCTCTGGGAAGATTTCTCCCTTCAACACACAAAGCTTTAGAGGATACAAGTGATCATAGTGAATAGAGCGAGGGTATTCCCGAAGAAGAATCTTCCCTAATACCAATATCCACATCACAAATAGAGGAGACTTCCCACACACAAATCATCACCATGGGTGGTGTTGTAGTGGAAGAACCACCAAAGCATGTAATCTTTGAGTTCCCCATTGCCAACCAAGAGAGAGAAAATGCATTGAAGAACATACCTCCTTCAACATTACCTGTCTTCTATGGGTTGGTCACAAAGGACACATACATTCTTATTTGAGTTCTATGTGTTGTGCAAAAGCTATGATTACACTATAGATGCACATAGGCTTGAATTGTTTCTAGCAACCCTGAAGGATGTTGCTCTTAGATGGTTCATGGGTTTAAGAAGAGATGTTGTTCCTAATTGGAATTCTATGAAGACAAAATTCCTAGAGAAGTACCAAAACTATTGTAGAGGAATTGACAAAAAAAGAGATGACATCTTTAGGATGTCACAAAAGGAGGATGAATCTTTGGAAGACTACATGGAAAGGTTCCAATTTTTCCTTAAGAAAACCCACCAAAATAGACTATCTGATGAGTATTTAAAGTTCATATTCTTAAGAGGGATTAATGAGGATTGCACATGGATGCACTTAACCTCATTAGGGTAGGAGATATCTCTCAAGGACCATTTGAGAAGATTCACAAGGCATGCAAGAGCTATTCAAGGTCTTTTACAAATAAATTTAGAGGATAAAGAGATTCTTCCATCATCAAACCATCCAATGGAGTCTCTAGAGTTGAATTGAGTAATTTGTTGTCCAACATGAAGGAGGATATTATCAGCCATCTAGCTACATAGCTAGATACCCTCTATATCAAAAAGAAGCAACAGGAGGCAGAAGTAGCTCTTACAGAATATTTCCCACATTGTAGAGAAAGAAGGACTAACTGCAAATGCAAGAAGGTGGCAAGTATTTCTAAGGGGACATTAGACTTTCATGCATTAGAAGGAGAATATGGATAATTATTCTACATATCTCAAAGGAAACCATGGCAGCCAAGACAAGGTATACCCCAAGATTCTTTGAATTATAACATGTCATTTTCTGGTAACAATCCAAATCTTCCCAATTGGAATCCGCAGTCTTGGGCTAATATGCAAAACCAACAATAGAAAATTCCTCAAACCAATTGGAACCAACAGCAATAAAATATTTTTCCATCACAAAATTACCTAAGGACCTAGCTATAATTCCCAATGGCCACCCCAACAAAACCAATGGCAATTGTAGTGGAAAAGAGGCCAAAACTGGCAAAACCAAAACATGAATTACTAGTAGCCATAGTAGCCCTTATAGCCACAACAATAAGCCATTATGCCAAAACCAACAAACCCAGCACCACATCCACCTAGAGCACCTCATCTACCAACCCAACCTGCACCTAACCCCAATAACAAGAATGTTCAGCAAGCTTACACTAACGAAGTTGTTTAATACCCCACTTATGGGGTAGAGGTGAGTGATGTCCACCTCAGATTAGGGAAAACTTTGGTTAGACCTTCATCCCCTCAAATCACTAAATTGATTGATGAAGGACCCCCATCAAAAACATTGGAAACTCAATCTAAGGAGCTTGAGTGAGATCAGGTTAACCAATCCAATCCAAGTCTAGAGCCTCCATTCCCTGAAAGATTAGCAGTTCAAAGACATCAAACACAAGCTGAAATAGACCTATTGGGACAACTTAAATATGTTTGTATCAAAATACCCATTATCCAAGCCATTAAGGAGGTTCTTATCTACACCAAAATAGTGAGAGAACTTCAAGCCTTAAAAATCTAAGCAGGAAGAGGAAATATCCTCAGACAGTACAAGTCCTAGGTCAACTTCCAAACATCATGTTGGAAAATACCACTATTCCCAAGTATGCAGAACCTGGGAGTCTTATGGTGGATGTAAAGATAAATGGAACTCTCATTAAGAACGCCCTAATTGACTTGGGAGCTTCAATAAATGTAATGACCAAAGAGACCATGAATATTTTACAATTGATAGAACTCAGACCTACACCCACTATTTTGTAGTTGGTAGATAGGTCCACAGTTAAGCCTGGGGGTTTCATTGAGGACTTTGTAATAAATTGGATTCGTGGGAGTAACCTACAAATTTCATGGTGTTGCATCCAAAGGATAATCTTGTAGGTTTCCCCCGCATATTGGGAAAACCATGGTTGGAAATAGCATATGCCTTCATAGGTTGTAGATCTGGGAATATGATTATCTCTAATGGGAATGTAACTAAAAAATTAGTCCTTTATCCACCAGCCCAACCACATGCAGACCTGGAACAAACCATTTGGCCTTCCCTAGATGAGGAGGACCAATACTCCTTGCAAGCCTTGATGACTATTGAACACAATCCATTGTAAGAACACCAAGATGAAGATGACTTGATAATAAACATCATAAAAAATGACTATGGTAGGGACCTGCAGCATCGAGATTGCTTGACATGTTTGCAAGATCCCCTACAAAATATTATCCCTGCTAGTTCATCTAAGTCAATTTCCCAAATATTTCACATTTTTTTACCACACCAATGTATTCCAAACATAGCAAGACTTGACATCTCATCAATGCAAACAGCATCCAAAACTTTAGAGATCATGTCAAGTAAAACATTGAACGTTAACAGCCAATTGATTGATATAAAATAGACATCATTGATAACTATGCTACAAGTACATGTAGCAACCTTTGCATAGGATTATCATGACATGAAGGGGATAGACCCAAAATTGTGCATGTATAGGATTTACATTGATGATGGCATTAAACCCATAAGACAAGCACAAAGGAGAATGATCCTTGCAGTCAAAGATATAGTTAAAACAAAATTGCAAAAATTACTTGATGCAAGATTTATATATCCTATCTCTAATAGTCAATGGGTGTCACCTCTAGTAATTGTTCCAAATAAAGGAGGAAAGTGGAGAGTAAGTGTAGACTACCGAAAATTAAATGTTGCAACTAAGAAGGACCATTTTCCACTCCCCTTCATTGACCAAGTACTTGATTCATTAGTAGAAAAAAGTACTCCTTTTTGGATGGATTTAGTGGCTAAAATACAATTAAGATTGCCCTAAAAGACTAGGACAAGACAACATTCGCATGCCCTTGGGGCACATATGTTTATTCTATCATGCCATTTGGCCTATGTAATACACCAACCACTTTTCAAATGGTAGTACTGAGTATATTCTCAGACTTTGCACATGATTACATGGATGATTTCACAACATATGGGAATACATATGATGAAGCACTTGGAAATCTAGAGAATGTGCTAAAAAGGTTTCATGAACACAACTTATCCCTGAGACATGAAAAATGTTTCATGATGATAATGGAAAGGATTGTATTGGGACATTTTGTGTCAAATGAAGAAATTCAAGTGGACCCTAACAAAATTGAAGTAATCTCAACACTCCATATGCCTCAAATACAAAAAGATGTTAGAAGTTTCCTATGACATGTTGGGTGTTATAGGAGATTCATCCAATATTTTAGCAAACTTATAGCTCCACTATTTGTTTTACTATCCAAAGATGTAAAATTTGAATGGGCATCTATGCTTGTCAACACTCTTTTGATGCACTCAAGGAAACATTGACTAAACCCTTGTCTTAAGAGGACCAAATTGGACCTTACCTTTCTATACCCATATAGATGCTTCTAATTTTCTATAGGAGTTGTACTTGGGCAGAAGGAAGGCAATAAGGAGTATGCCATATATTACATCAATAAAAATCTACAAGGGGAAGAACTCAATTATACAGTGACAAAAAGAAATTTTAGCAATGCTATATGCAATAAACAAATTCAGGCATTATATTACAAGATATCCAATGTTCATACACACTAAACACACATCAATCAAGTATCTCATGAATAAACCAGTGGTTGGTGGTAGGCTTGTAAGGTGGTTATTGTTGCTTCAAGAATTTGACATCACCATTGTGGACAAGCCAAGCAAAGAAAATATAGTGGCAAATTTTCTATCCAAACTTCCAACCAAAGTAGAAGAATATGTTGATGATTCATTCCCAGATGAGCATTTTATTTTCTCTATCTCTGCATACACCATGGTTTGCAGACATTTTCAGCTATCTATTAGCAAGGTAGACACCACCTCATTTCTCCCTGAGAGAAAAGAGACAATTGGTTCACAAGAGTTTTTCCTACTCCTAGATAGTTGGATACTTATTTTACATAGGCCCAAATAGCATTATGAGGAGATATATCAAAGAAGATGAGGTATATGACATTCTCAAAGCATGTCATGATGAACCTATGGGGGACACCTTAAAGCAAAGAGGACAACTCTTAATATTCTCGCAACTAGCTATTATTGTCCAACTCTTCATAAGGATGCAGTGAAATAAACAAGGGTATGTGATAGGTGTTAGCGAAAGGGAGGGCCAACAAAAACAAATGAAATGTCATTGCAGCCACAATTAGCAATAGCACCATTTGACAAATGGGGATTAGATTTTATTGGTCCAATATCACCAACATCTAACAACAAGGAGTACATGCTGGTATGCACAGATTACCTCACAAAGTGGGTGAAGGTTAAGGCTTTACAATTTGCTAGGGATGGTAATGTGGCAAAATTTCTCTATGAGGACATATTTACAAGATATGAAATTCCAAGGGAAATTGTCACAGACCAAGGACCCTAGCTTACATCAAAGTTGATCACAAAATTGGTTCAAGAGTATGAGATCAAACATAGGAAGTCCTCACCTTACCACCCTCAAGATATGGATAGGTGGAAGTCACAAATAGAGATATTGAGAACATTCTAACCAAAATAGACAAACTCATAGGAAATATTAGGCTGCCAGGTTGTCTGAGGCAATTTGGGCCTATAGGACAACATGGAAAACCATAACTAGATATACATCATATGAATTGGTGTATGGAAAGAAAGTAGAAATTCCTACTGAAAATTGGAGTATAAAAATTTGAGAATAGTTATTCAATTAGGCATGGAATTATCAATGTCACAGTAGGAGAGATTACACATCCTCAATGCACTTGATGAAATTTGGATGGAGGCAATACACCACACTAAATTTGTTCAAAATTAGAGAATCAGATGGCATGATCAGTTCATCAAAACCAAGGAATTCAGTATAGGTGATTGGGCTCTAGTCTATGACTCAAGATATCAGGACTACAAGAGAAAATTACAAACAAGGTCGCTTGATCCCTATGAAATCAAGCAAGTGTTTCCCAATGGAGCCATACAACTACAAACAATTGATGAAGTCATATTTTCCTTACTAATGGACATGGGCTAAAGTTGTACAAGAAACCACTATAGAAGCACGGTTTCCTTCTTTCATTAATACAGCAATTTGAGCCCTCACTTGATAATTCAACTACAACAACTACAAGTTCTACACATGACTCAGTAGAGGAGCTACCCAGCTCACATATTGTTGTCACACAAGTATTATTTCTAACATAACTCACAAAGCACACACTTCACAAGGTGACAAGTAACAACAATCATTTTTTGCACCATTCAGCGAAGTTGAAGGGACCTGTAGCAACACGTCTGAAGGAAAGAACTTTTAGAAAGGGATATGCTACTGGAGGAACCCATAGCAATTAACTGATAGTCATTTCAAAATACCCTAACGAATTAATTGCATAACTATACTTTCCATTACCATTTTCCATACATGCAGCCACATACATTTCATTTCCACACATGTAGCCTATACACCACCTCACACTTTTCATTTCCATCACCCTTCTTGGTTTTCACATCTCATGCACTTTATTTCATCTTCCATCTACCATTCATCTTGCATCCTTTTCCAACAATCATTCATCACATGCCATACATTCATATCATTCACTTCCAATTGCAATTAAGAATGGTAAAATCAAAGCCGGCTCAGGTAGCGGGATTGGCTTGAGGCTGTGGGATGGCTCCTCATGATCTCGGGTTCGATTCCGCTCTCGGTACTTACCTGGTGGTTGTGGTGGCCGGCGCTGCAAACACTCGCAGGGACTAGTCTCGCCCCCCCGCTCGCCTCTAGGTGACGCTAGGCGGGGGGCCGCGGGGATACCCTGTTGTAACCAAAAATAAATAAAATGGTAAAATCAAATCCCACTATGGGAAATACTCAACACTACACAGACCTAAGTTTAATTCCATCAACATTCTATAGGTACATGAATTAACTTTTCATAATTAGGATAGATGATGATTGATTTCCTACATGTTTTAGAATTTATTTATGCATGTTTTCATATCTAAATTGATATTCCATTATCTACCATCTCACCCTTCACCAAGAACTGTACAATTAAGTGAGGACACTTAATACCTTTAGTTGGGGGAGGGGTATTCTTATTTTCTTGATTTTCAAAAACCAAAAACCCTCTACAATTTTTTTCCATTTCATTTTTCCTTTTACACAATTCGAGCTCAGAGGAGAAGGAAGGGTTGGAAGCAATAGTAGTTGAATTGAGGATACAGTAAAGAGAAGGTGGTGTAGTGTAATAACAAACATAAATTGATATAAAAAAGCATAATTAAAGGAATAGCAATATTGTGGGTGGTGATATTATCCGAAAGGGAACCAGCAACACATACCCAGTTGTTGGAAGACAGACTAGTGTCACCTATTTTTCAATGGGTTGGTTGGATGGACTACTTCTTGAAACTCACAGAGTTCAATGAGGTCATGACACACAAAAAAAAATTCTACTTTACAAAATGATGAGGTGACTGTAAGAGGTTTGAAGGTGGATGCTTCAGAGGCCTCCATTGCGGAGGTATAGAGGATGCCAAGGGAAGGAGAAGAGTTCCCAGTGAGGGCAGATGTCATACTTGCCAAGAATGAATTCAGAGAATATGGAGAAAACCTTGACTCATTGTCTCAAGGTACAAAAATATTATCCTTACCTTGGATATGGGCTTTAGTAGCTTCTTATATAGTCAAATACTTAACTTGTGATGGTAGGTAGTCTCTGTTATATACAATCCATTTTAAGATTTTAAGCTATCTTCACCATGATAGGCATGTAAATGTTCCCAATTTTCTTTACATTTTTTTGAAAAGAAAAAGTTTTGAGTAAAAAAGAAAAAGGAATAACACAGCATTGTCACATTTCTACTTAGTCACATTATTGATAAATAAAATTTTGAGGGTTTAGTTTCCACATGTTTCATGGGAGAGTTTTCTAAATTACAACCATATCAATGCCATCCTTGAAGAACCTGTTGTCCCAAAAAGAGAAGAACCTATTGTATCAAATAGAGAAATTCCCTTTGGCTCCCTTGTTGCATCACTTACCCGCAGCATAAGAGAGCCAGGGGAGTAGCTTGTATGCATGACACTCAACCTGTAGCCTCTAAGCAACCCAGATCAGGAGATACCCAATTAGAAATCCCTACCTCTGGAAAAACACCACAAACCAAGAAAAGGAAAGGTGAATCTTCTTCAACACCTACAAGAGGGAAGAAGAAATTCACACAACCTAGGAGGAAATCACACCACTTAAAGAGGAAAGGTGTTATGAGAGGGCAATTAAAAATCAGAAAAAGGGAGATACTATTATGGTTGAGACTGACTCAGAATTAAAGGGGGATTCTCCTGGTAATGAAAATGTACCTAATGCACGGACATGGCATTTTACAAGCACCTCTGAATCTGATTCAAAGAATGATTTTGTTGCAAAGAAAACAAGGAAAAGAACCCCAAAGAGCCCTAACTCAGAAGGTAATGAATATATGAGTGAAAGGAATTATCAATTTGTGGAAAGAGATGAAGCTTTTGTTGAGGAAAAAGATATTGGCATAGAATTACAAGAGGCTATGGAAAGAATTAAGCAATTAGAAGGTTTGTTGAAAACACACCAACAAAGAGAAAGTGAGAGGGACAAAAGGATTGAAGAATTAGAGGAAAAAATTTGTAAATATGAGTGTGGGTCTAGGTTGGATAAATTGGCACATCTTGCTATCATAGCAGTAGAAAACAAAGAACTAGTACCCAAGGCTCCAATTCCTTCACTTTTAGTTCCCTCTGGATCATCTCTAGTGACCTTAGGTGTGGAATTGTGGAGAAGAACCCAAGAGTTCTTTGAGAAGAATGAATGGGAAAAGAAAAAGCTGAGTTGATGTCCAAGCACACCAGGACACTTGAGCTGAAGGATGCAAAAATAAAAAGGTTAAAAGTGAATATTGAAGAAATAGTAGACAAGGTTGCACAAATTCTAAAGTGCAGACCTCCTGCAAGAGTTCAAGCACTATTTTTGCAAGAAAGATACTTGTGTTTTCATTTTAGCCAACTAATTAGTGATTTTCCAATGTCAATGAATAGGAAATTTTTGTTTTTAGAAACTTTCTCTAAGACTACACCGAATATGCAAGATCAATTATGTGGGTTTTACATGCATAATTTTGTGCTCTCAGATCAAATAGAATGGAATCCTCTCATGTTTGTGGGGGACTTACAGATTAAAGAACTTCCCTCTTATATCATAAATGAATAGCAAAGGGGTGAGATCTTGCAAGAATATAGTGAAAAGGAGAAATTTGTTGCTCTGTAGCTAAGAAAAGAATCCACAGATCCCAATGCAATTATTGATGAGTGGTTAGAGCTCTTGACTTATAAAGGTGCAGGAAGGAAAATAATGCATGTTAGGGAACGTGACTACACCAGGATGATACAACTAGTTACAGGACCTATTAATCACGCCTTCTAGTTTGTAAAGAAGAGGGGTGATCCCACAATAGTGGGTTACACTTTTTGGCCAAACTTGACATTGAACTGAACTTTTTTAACTAAATCTTCACTTTCAGACACTTATATCTGCTAAACCATGAGGAATTTGAAGATGATGCAAACTAGTGATTTGTGACATTTTGTCTATAGATTCTAAATATATTTTTTTAATTTCTTTTGGAATCAAATTGCATTTTTTTCTATCTCCTTCGAAAACTAGTTTTTAATAGTAAACATCATTTTTAAAGAGTGATGTTCACTGTATAACACAACTTTTTTTCTATTAAGGATAAAATTCTAATTTTTTCAAATTTAGATTTGTAACTACGATATCTAGTACCTTCATTTGGGTTCATAGTGTTTTATTGAATATTTTTTTCTTAATTAAGTTTTGAAGTCAAACCAATTACAATTTAGAAATAGGTGGACCATATAACACAACTTTTTTCATATGTATTGAAATTCAATTTATTTTTTGGTGGATCAACGACATCAATACCAAGCACTTAGATATTTTTCAAAAAAAAAATTGATAATATACTATTTTTCCACATATGCAGAACAGAGAGCTTGATTTTCGGTGAAAAACCTATGTTTAATTAAACCAAAAAAATACACAATAATACCAAAATATATTAAAATTATACTTGATGGAGAGCTCGTTTTGAGGACTATAATACTCCAGTTGGGTTTGTCAATTTTATTCCATTTTCATCCTCAACCTGAGCTTCAAAACCCAAAATTTTGCATAAAATTGCAAATGGAGGGAGGCAAGGGAAAAAAAGGGGGGGTTCTATCAGTGAAGGGGGGTTCGTTAGAAGGGGGGTACGCTAGAAGGGGGGTTTGCTAGAACCCCCTAAAAATAACATTAAAAAAGGGGGGCTTCGAGCGAACCCCCCCTTCTAGCGACCCCCCCAAAAAAAATTTTGAGCGCCCAAGTAATTTGTGTTCGTCAATGCAATTGCAACCCACTTATGTGGGATCACCTAGAGATGGGAGGAATTAATCCCTGAATTGAATAAGAAACCTCACTCCCTATACAATTTTATAGCCATTATCTAAGGGTCTCACAAATATATAGACATTACCAAGGACAATGGACTAAAATGGTTTCCACTAACAATTCATCCACCTCTCTTTCTCTACCCAGTGCCGCATTGGATAGGGAGGGACTGGGATGAAGTACAAGAAGCAAAGAACCTAAGGTTGGAAAATATTTCATGTCAAAAGGGCTACTATTTGAGACAGGTTAAGGGAGTTGATGTTGTTGCAGACTTCAAGGAGATCACTTTGCAATACAACCTTCGTGACCCAAATGTTGTTTGAGGACAAGCAATTGCTTAGTTGGGGGGAATGATGAATCTGGTCAATAGCTAGTTTTCTCTTGTTTATTCCATATATTTTAAACACTTTAAGTTGTTTATTTGATATACATTCTTGAACTTAAATATATTTTTATATATTTTATGTCATACAATGCAGACTTCGATGAGTGGGAATATGGTTATGATATGTTGATATTTGCATGATGAATGTATGAATGTGTATGAATTTTAGTTTAAATCTATGTTTAATTTAAGATTTTTAATAGTATGTATGCTTTGGATGAGAAATAACTCCTTGTAGCCAGAATAACAACTCGCAACAACTAGAGAACTCAACCCACAACCAAAAGGATTTTAGGCCGATAAGCAAAGGAGATTCCAAAACAATTGGGAACATGACAGTTGCAGAAAATGATGAAGGCAGTCATTGGAGTGATTGATTGGAAGTCATCAGAGCATTCAATAAGATGATGGAAGGACAAAGAAGCTTGTGATGAACAAGGAAACTGCCATGACTATTTATGTAGAGCACGTCTCTACCATGTTGTTGAAGCGAAATTTCAAACCTAGTTGTCTTCTTCCATTTGTTTTAGTTATAGTTTTTATTGCAAAGACTTTGTATCTCTCTATTTTAAAGGAGAGTGGACACTTTCATTTAATTTTAGTTTTCAGTCCTTATGCAAATAAACCTCCTCCCAAATCTATATAGTTGAATCAATGGTTGAGGAGTGAATCTAGTTGGAGATACATGTGTTTTTAATATTGTTGAGGAGTGAATCTAGTATTGTTTTCTAGTAGACAATCTTGCATTGTTAGTTTTCTATTATTATTTGTAATGGATATGCATTCATGAATGAAAGATATGTGAATATTTTTGTCATGGCGTGAGAGTTCAGTTATATACAATGAAGATGTTCCATTTTACCATTATGTTTAGTTGGTTCAAGTAGCGCATATTTGGTTTATCCTATGGGAACAACAACTTGAGCAAGGGCCACTCAAGGTACTATTCACCCACCTTTAATTTTAGTTGTTAGAATAAATGTTCATATTATTACATTCATTTCAGTAGATTCTTCATTACACACATGTGAATGATATTTTGTTTTATGATTCACCTTCCATATTGAGTCTTTGAGTCATCCTCCAGAGTAGGTCAAGTAGTTAGGAGTAAGAGTTAGCAGTGTTAGTGAAGTTGCAGAGTTTAGCTTAGAAGATATTAGTTACAATGCTAAGTTGAAAGTACTCACAACATCAGTAGCAAATTAAGTTATTTCCCTTGTTTTGTAGTTTATGCTTTATTTCCCTTTTACAATCTTTACTATTTTCCTGCACATGTGTAAACCACCTATACTTCATGATATAGGTCGTGTAGAATCTATGGATGCACATATAATTTCAACATCATCAAAAGCTTACAAATCCCTGGTTGATAATTAAATGAAGCCTTAGAAATGGTTTAGAGGATTGTTCAATTAGGAACTCCTCCTCTGAATTATGTGTCTAACACCAAGTTGACTAAACATTAGTTAGGCTTTATAGCCACTGTAAAAGGCAAGGTTGTGAATAATATGCAGCGATGTGTAGAATTGAGGGGGACTATGCCATATAGACTATAGAGAAAAAAGAATAAAGGGTGGTAGTTGTAGAGTAAGTGTGAGGAGGAATAAAAGTGTAGAGAGGTTATAACATGTGAATGGAAGGAAGAAAACTAACAGGGGAGTTGTGTCATTTAAAAATGGCATAATAAATTAAAATGCAGATATAGATCAAGACAAGAGGCCCACGTAAGAGGGTGGTGTATATGGTAAGAAGACCTGGAATTTAATACTATGAAATACCAAAGAAAACAGAGCAGGTCATGGTATATAAAAGAGGTCAAGGATGCAGAACTAAAATGGTATGGGGTCAAGCAAGTAGAGCAAGAAGAAATGAGTAAAGACTCAGATTCAGACAAGTTGATAGAGGAGATTTTTGCAAGGAATAAAGATATTTACAGATAAAAATGTAATTGATTAAATGCATAATATATTTGGTTTGTTGAATAAATAAAATTGCGAACAAATTTTAGAGTAGGAAAATTTGATGTTGATAGAGTGAGATGCCTGGAGCAAATTCAAGATTTTGAACTAATTTTGCTTTCAAGGTTCTTGTGTGAAATTTAAATCGATATAAATTGACAAATGAATTGTCAATTCAGTCTTTCATTGGTTAGGACAGAGGATTTTTCCAAGTAGCTTGTGTTTGTGTGGGATGAAAAGATGAGGTTTATTTTTTGCTTGTCATTCTAGAAATAGATACAAACACCATTGATTTCACTCACACTACCTTTTCTTACATCAGATTGTTTTTTATTAGAGGTAAAAAATGGGTTTTGAAGGTGCCTAAAACCCTTTACAAATAAGAGCAGCTGAAACTAAAGAAAATTACATAAAGCATAAATCAGCGCATATGCAGCACACCATCAGTGAGACAACAGCCAAAAAGGAGGGACAAAAATAGCAACAATACATATTCTTCAGGATATCAGCAGCCTCCACATCGCTCATCACAGCCTTCTGACCATCATCCAAGACATCAAACAGATTTTTAATAGGAGCCCCCACCTGAACCTTGGTCTTGTTTTGCATTCTAGCCCCATGCCCACCCACATTCACCTCACTAATCAAAACATTATTCCTATCACCACCCTTATCAACAAAAACTTCTTCCTCCATAAGCTTACCACCAGCACCAGTCTCTTTAGCATGAGCAATCTCCTTGCATTTCTTAGCACTGTCAAAAGGAGAGGTAATCCCAACAGACTCAAAATTAACCACAGACTTAGTCCCCTCCCCACCCTTCTCTAGGTTAGCACAAATCCTCTCCAATTGATCCTCCAGGGTGAGAATTCTTTCTTCAAGATTTTGCTTCATCTTCAACATTTCATCTGCCACAATTTTCAAAGAGTCAGACAATTCTTCAATTTGGTTCTGAACTAAAGACTCATCAGCTTTACTCATCACACCCCGAACTTTAACATTGGTCATGTTAAGTTCATAGAACACCCACTTAAACAATTTGAACAAAACAATGGAGCCCTCTCTAGCAGTTCCCAGAACATCAGCAATGTCTTCCCTATCAAAGTTGAAAACACCCTTAACGAGAACATCATCCTCCTGAGAGGATTTTACCTTGTCCTGACTTGCAGAGACGTCCTTACCCTTCCCAGTAGTAACCGACATCTTGATTTTTCGAATGGAGTTTGCAATCTCCTTTGCCATAGCCTTCCTTTTCTTCTACAAGTCTAGGTCCACAACTAGGGAATCTACAACACCCTGCCCACCCACCATCTTGAGGGGAGAGCCAGTTTGCATCTCAAGCAATTGGCTCGTAGACCTTACAACCAGTTTCTTGCTACTTCCCACCTCCAGCTCCTTCTTATGCTTTGTCCCCAAACCAAGGGGCGGCAAAGACACCTCACTAGCCAATTCAATCTTCTCCTTCAGGCATCTACTCTGCATATCAACAGCTAATTCTTCACTGCAGGTCTCATAACCCTTATTAGGGCTCAGCTCCCCTTTCTTAGACGTACCCAATTCAGGGGGTTGTGGGACCATCTCCATGGAAGCAAGAGAATCTGGGACATAGTCCACATCCTCCTCAGACCCCAACTCTTCCAAGACAAGTTTCCTCTTCTTCCCTTTATTGCTAACCGGCTCCTCTTCAGAAACCGTTTCATACTCCACAGCCAGCTTTTGTTGCTTACCCTTAGGAGTTGCAATCGGCTTAGACACCTCAAAAGCTTTAGCATAATCAGAGATTAAAAGAATGAGCCCCACATGCAGAACCATATTTTTGGGGTTTTTTTTATGGTCCTTCAGACCAAAATCTAGCGACGACAAGAGATAATAAGAAAAAGAGATTCTCTTTTTATGGTGAAAATGATTGAGCATAACAAAATGGTAAGCATTTACCGCAGAGAAACGCCCTTCGAGGGTAATATATCTCATGAGTTCCTCGGCCACATCCCCCCAAAGCACCTTGAGAGAGCTCCTCTAGTAACCACCACTCTTCGCGGTCTTCAGGTCTTGAGCTTCATCCCCTTTGAAAAATATTTGCATGGCTGCCTACAATTCCTTCTTATCTCTGAAAAATTTCTTACCATCCATAGACAACCAAGTAATATTGGCTATAAAATCCCCATTCACATCAAATTTTGTTCCGCCCAACTTCAAAACCTTGTTGTTCCATGCTTTTGCAAACAATGTCGTCGTTTGTAGGTTGTTTCCATGCAACATTTCCAGGTACAAAATCAGCCCACCTTTCTCTAAAATCCTCCATACCTCCGGCTTCTTCATGACAGCGTCACAGGAGAAAGGCTCCACGCGATTCCTATCACCTCCCATGGCTATAGAATTGTAGAGCCGAGAAGTTTGAGAACTTTGAAAACAATGAGGAGAAACCTCGAGAAGGAGATACAAAGAATTCCCACAATTCGTGTGACAACAGAATTATGGCGGGAGAAAATAATGAGCCTAGAGTCGCATTCCATATGGATACCAAGGTACAATCAGCTCGATCCATATCTAGCTTACCATCCCTCCACATAATAACCTGCCACGTGAAGATAGTCATGCACACCCCGAGCCTTAAAAAACCATCAACCAATTTAAATTTGGCAATCATGATTAATACAAGCAATTGCCTCCATAGGGAGGGGGTCATTCACACCCCATTCCCTAAAACTCCTAACTCCTAGATTAGCGAAAACATCAGCTAATCAATTTCCTTCTCTCAAAATATGAGAAACATAATGCTCATCAAAGGATTTAAGAATATCAATAGCATCCATAATCAAAAATTCAATAGTCCATGAAGGGGCAGCACAATTCTTCAAATTATTAATAATATTGAGAGAATCCCCCTCAAGCCATACTTTCTTGTAACCTTGAACTTGTGCCAACTTTAGACCATGATAAGCTGCAGCCACTTCCGTCTTGCACCAGGTTGTTGATATGTATATTTTGAGAGATTTCCCTATTGATATCACCTTTTAAGTTGTTGATCATAGTTGGTCGCAATCCTTGGTTTACAAAAGTTTTCCCTTCAACTGTCAGAAATGTTTAGAAATAGGACACATTAACACTAATTGTTCTAGGTCCAAGCTTAAATCTAATTAACTGAGTTCTCAATGGCTTGGAACTCTTCCATATCATTACATGGTGTGTAAAATTGCAAACATGTGTCACACTTTGATAAAGGAAACAACCAACACAAATAAAAAAATCAACTTTGAATGCATAAAGTGGCCTTTATGATTTAAATTTTAAAATGTATTAACAAAGTCTATACTTGTAAAAAAAAATTAAAATGTTTGATATATATATATATATATATATATTTTAAATGTTTAATATATATTTTTATAAATTTAAGAGTAGAATTAGAATTGTTGAAAATTTTAGAAAAAGTGAGATCAATGGGATGTCACAATAAAAAGAGCAAGCAATTTTCTTTTTCCTTAATTTTACCCCAAATATGCTCTTTATTTTCTAGTGCATGGAAAAAAAATTGATGATTTTTTTTGTAATAACTATTTAAAGTCAAATTTCACTAGAACATGATAGTTTTCATGGGACATTTGTCTAATTTTTTTATTATTTTTAAAAATGAATTATACCTTTTTGGAGAGGATTCTCTCCTCTAGTGTAGCATATATTTTAAAAAGAAAAATAATATGTTTTAATATTTTTAAATTTCTAATTAGTCTCATGTTGTTACACCCAGTGTGTTATTACCTATTTACTATTACCTTGTTTGGTAAATTGCTTTAATAAATGTGAATGTGTTTTATATCTATGAATTATAATGGAAATATGATGAATGAATGGTTGATTCTACTTAATATTTTATGATGATTTTGTATATGAAATATATGAGAAGCATATGAATGTATTGATTTAGCTAACTATTGTTATGGTGAACTAAGTTGGATGTAGGAACAGGTTCAAACCTCCGGAAGAAAGGGCAAGTATCACTCAAGACAAGAACTTGGTCTGGTAACCTCTAATTTAGCCTTACTGAGCTTTCACACACTCACACCCTAATTGGTCTTAGTTAAGTCAAGCTAGTTTGGATAGATGGTAAGTGATCTTCAATTTAGTTGTGTATGTTTATATTGATTTGTGATCTTGTTTTATGAGTGTTTGGAATGAAGAACGTGATGAAGTCTTGATGTTGAATGAAAGTCCTTCCTTGTGTGTTTATTGTTATGTCAACAAGATATATATGTATATGTGTACGTGTCTATGGTAAACTCATACATATGAGTGAATACGTACATGAGTATACATAGGTAGACGTACCTATGCATGCTCATGGATGGATTACCCATATGTATGGGAATACTGATTGAACTAAGGTGACATATATATATATATATATATATATATATATATATATATATATATATATATATATATATATATATATATATATATATATATTATATATGTATATGTATATATATATATATGTATATATGTATATATATATATATATATATATATATATATATATATATATATATATATGTATATATATATATATATATATATATATATATATATATATATATATATATATACATATATATATATATATATATATGTATGTATGTATATATGTATGTATATATATATGTATGTATATATATATATATATATGTATATACATTTTGTGTATATATGTCGATTGATGGATTTGTGAGTATGAGTGTTTTATAAAGATATTGAAATGGTATTATGTATATATATATACATGTAATATTATTTTTTATATTTATATATCTATGTTTATTAATTAAATGTATTTGATAACTTTATGAAATGAATATATATTAATATATGTTGATATATATATGTATAAAAGTTGTTCATGATAATCTCTAAGTGCAATACATAGCGTAGCCTTCAAAGGAATGATGACCAATGCATAAAGTAATTTAAAACCAAGTCAACCAACATATGAAACACGTCTATGCTACTGTGTATACGTTTGAGTAAGAAGTTAATACTATTTTTAAAGCCATTTGAAACTTTCAACCCGTGCTATAATCTTGGGACGGCAACATATGAATGTGGCGCCATTTTGTAAGTGTTTGGGATGCATGAGAAGTCTACAAAATGTGAATAAGTCTATAAATAGCATTGAGACTCAGTTAAGAGTAAACTTGGCAGCATTATGTGAATGAATTCGATTTAGGAAACTTGTTTTGAGCTTGTTGTCCCTTATAACAAGTTGACTCAGCCATTTAAATGGTGAGGACTATTATGTGTTTCAAACCTATGAGTTAACTTGGTAAGTCGTTGCATGAGGATGGAAAGGTGGCAAAAATATTAACTTGTTTGTAGCCTTTGGTTGCTCACAAATTTGTATAAATAGAGGTGCTCATTCTACCAATTGCATCACTTATCAATCTAATTTCCTTGTGTTATTCTGTTGCAATTTCGATGCAAAGTGAGTTGAGAGTTTGTGAGGTTGAGAGTTGTTTTGTTGTTTTACATTGATTTTGTGGAGAGAATTAGTGAGAAGCTAATAGAGGATTTTTGGAGGTTGTTCTTGCAGGAAGTTGCAAGCAAGCTAGAGCCATTAAGCTAGGAGAGAGGAATAATTAGTTGTAGCTTTTAAAAGGCATGCTGATTTCTACTCATTTGTTATTATGTTGGAAAGATTGTTTATTATGTTGCCATGTTGAAAAGATTGTCTTTTACTTGTGTGTGATGCTTGGATATGTTTGCATGTCACTTGGTTGTTTCTTGTTTTGTGAAACCTTACCTATGATATTTACTTATATAGATATGTATACAATGTTGGATTTTATGCAAATATAAATATTATTTGTACTATACGTAGATTGTTGGTATTATACGTAGTATAACAACACTCTAGGTGTGTAGCATAAAATAGAGTTGTTTTAAGATACTTGATTGCAATGTTAGTTTAATATGAGTTAATGGGAAGGTTATTCTTGGGGTTAGGATAATCCACAGGAAAGGGAATAACCAAGAATAGAATAGTTAATGGGAAGGTTATTCCTAGGGTTAGGATAATCCACAGGAAAGGGAATAGCCTAGAAAAGAATAGAATACTAATGGTCAAATACAAATCAAGCAATTGTAGTGGTGAACATAGATGACCCTCACTCGAAGTACTAGGTGTTGAATCTTTGGCCAAAGTAGTGTAGGTAGCCACTGTCTACACTGTCAATTCACTATGATCCAAGTATTACTAGGCTGAGAATATCATAGAAATGGAGGTTGACTTTATGGTAAGCTCTAGATATGTAGGACACATCACTATCCTTAGGAAAGGCTATTTGAAGAATGAGGTTACCAAACCAATCTCTTAGTCGAAGGGAAGGCCATCTTACCAAGTTTGGTAGATGTGCGGGGGACCATAGTTAGTCCACGGTTGGCAAAAAAGTGTTTGAGTGATGCTTCTCATGCAATTGGCGGCCAAGATTTGAAATGACATTCTAGACCATTTGTATATCTAGTTCATGTGAGCTTGGTGAAGCTATGTATGTATTCATGTGTCCACCCATATGGAAATTGTAAATGTGAAATGTTATCTTGAATATATTTATGTAAAGAGAAATCATACTTATATTTATTGAAAAATTCTTGTATATGCAATAGAAAAGTTTGGAAAGGATATGTTTCAAATGGTGTTTTATAATTGAAAAGAAAAAAACAATTATTGCTCTTATCGATAGATGCATAAACTATTCACTTGTGGGTAAAACTTAAAAAATTACTAAGTAGAACAATGGGCATGTTACACATGTTTGATTATAAAAACCTACTTATAATAAAGTTTTAAAAAATCATTAGAAAACTAATCAAAATACAAAAAAAAAACATTTTTTTTATTCTAGACTTTGAACTCTTCAAAAAGGTATTTTTATATCATGAAATTACCCCTAGTTAGGGGAGAAGTCTCAGTTACCGCCACCCATTGAATTACCACCACCTCCATGCTCACTTAACCCCCCAAAAAAAAATTCACTTTGATCCATTAAAAAACTTTATTTTATTGAATAAATAATTACAGAAACACCAACGGTTGCTCATTAAGTGCTAAAGTGAATGAGACCCATTGACTTTTGAGTCGATTTGAATGATAAAATAGTTATAATTGACTGAAATTATAGCGGGCGGATACTAGGACATTAGGTGGCAATGACTAGACGACACCTCTAAAAGATGACTTTTTGACCCCTGTGCGCATATCGAACACTCCTGCATTCGACCAAATTGCCCACAAGCCAAAACCTTAGTTATAAGCACTTAACTCGTGAATGAAAAAAACCCATAATAAAAAAAATTGATTCAACATAGGGTTTGAATTCTACAGTTGCACGAAGTTAGCCCTGGAAAATACTGGGACTTCTCCCCTAGAGAAATTTAAAGTTGAAGTTGAAGTTTTTTAAATTTAAATAAAAAAATTATAATGTTACATATATATATATATATAATTTTACATTACAAATTACCTATTGAGAATAATCAACCAATTAGTTGTTTTTTTTATTGCATGCTAAAAATAAAAATGACATGTTTTTTGGAATTGTCTTTTTGTTAGAAAACAATGGAATAATGTCTTTAAAAACTTTTATGTCATCTTTCATCACGAGCTAAATTGGAAAAAATAAATTGGTTTTGGTCTACATAGTAATTTGATTGTTGATTCAATTAGACAAGTTACTTTAAGGCATATTTGAAAGGGTAGATATATTGTTGTGTTTTCTAACAACTATTTTCATGGAACTAATTCTCTAAAACTTCACTCTAACATATTATTCCAAGGTTTTTTGTTTTCACAGCTTCAAGATTTATCCAAGGAAAATGTTATGACCAAGGAACAACATCATCCTTGACCCATGTCATAAAAGACTTCAACTCAAGTATTAATTGTTATGATTTTTGACTTCAACTATTGATATTATCATTGTAATTATTGAAAGATGGGATTTCTTATTTCTCATTCAGCTATCTATTAATAGCTTGTATTCTTTATAGTTGTGCTTTATTCAATATATAAAAAAATTGGTGATGTTCATCACAAAGAATAATTCTTACTCTATATTCTACCATACATACATATTAATAATTTATAAAATCTTTATAAATCCTCATTATTAATGCCTACATAGAAATCTTAGTGTTCCCCTCTCATTTCTCATGAACAATATTACTACGTTGACTACTTCTATGATGTATTTATACATTATAGATTACTACGTTTACCAACATCTCTATTTATTACAAATTAGATTTGATATATTAATAAAATCATGTCAATTTTATCCTTGAGTTATCTCATTGATTAGTTTAATCTTTAAATTACCCTCAACCTTCCATCTCATCACATCATAATATTGACCCTTAAGACCAAATTGGTATTCACATATATCCTTTATAAAGATTAAACAATCTTTATGATGTGATGAGATGGAAGGTTGGTAATTTAAAGATTAAACTAATCAATGAGATAACTCAAGGATAAAATTGACATGATTTTATTAATATATCAAATTAATAATTTGTAATAGAGATGTTGGTAAACGTAGTAATCTTTATATAAAGGATTTATGTGAATACCAATTTGGTCTTAAGGGTCAATATTATGATGTGATGAGATGGAAGGTTGAGGGTAATTTAAAGATTAAACTAATCAATGAGATAACTCGAGGATAAAATTGACATGATTTTATTAATATATCAAATCTAATTTGTAATAGAGATGTTGGTAAACGTAGTAATCTATAATGTATATATATATAAAGACGCCACTTGGACCAGAATCTGGTTTGTCTGTCCCTCTATGGTTATTTGGCAAACAGGCGATTTTTTAGTGAAATGGAGGCCTCGATTGAAGATATCATCAGAAGGGCAGAAGTTGGAAGCACCGAGTTCTTAAAATCTAGATTAAGGAAATCCAAACCAAGGAGGTTTCATGATTGGTATACCAGGATTATGAAAGCTTGGAGGTTGTTAAAATTACCCGCCAATCTCTGTGACACCCATCCAAGTAGCAAAGAAAGACGGTGGATGGCCAAATCGATCGCTCCACCAAGGGATGACTCAAAATGTAATTTTGACGGGCCTTCCAGAGGAAACCCCGGGGTGTCAGGCATGGACTGTAATATCAGAGACAGTGCTGGGAATCTTGTATGGGCTTTGACTTCTAAGCTTCCACCTAGCACGAATAATGATGCTAAGTTTGGTGACATCGTAGAAGGTTTGAAATTGTGCAAACGGTAAAACATTCACTCACTTGACATCGAAGGAGACTCCAAGATTTGAATCAATGCTCTCATCTCTCAAAAATCTCAAAACTAGAAATTCAACAAATGGATTGAGGAAATCGTGCAATTGCTTAATGGGGAGTACACAAAGGAGTGCAGTAATATCACCAAAGGACAACAAAACCCCTACTTCCAGGAAGAGCTCAAGCAGCAATTGGCTTGTCTCTTTATTATCCCAATGCTAGCACAAATGGAAGCCTTTTATAGCATCTATCGATAGAGTGAGCTTGGAGTAGGGATTTGTTCAGCTTCTGGACAATTTTGCAATCCAATCTGTGGATTACGCTGGTAGGAAACCGTCTGGCAACTTGCTGCGAGCAATTTCATACTCCCAGAATGGTTAATGGTGACGCTAGATGCAATTTCCAACTACGATAGGAAAGCAACAACTCACGACTTTGGCGACATTTTCACCAAAAAACACTACGAAGAAACACGGAAATGAGATAATTGCATGGAATCCCTTGCTGCTGGACTACTCAAATGTAACATGAAGGATCACCGCCGTTTTTTGGTTACCCATCATGTCCTTTCAGATGCACAAATTGCCCGCCTGGAGGAATCGATGCTTGGTCTGTTGTATCTTGAGCACATCACCACTTGGATGATATTGGCTATCAACCGAAATAGATTGTAACCTTCTTCTGTTGATTTAATCAAAGAGGGCTGCCCCTTAGCAGCAACTTGCCAAATATCTATTTATCTATAATTGACTTAATACCCTTTTACCAGCATTCACCTTCCATTCCCATTATTTTACACATCTACTTAATTATCCACCATTGAATTATTAGATTATATTGTTTTACTTGACTCTTCACTATTAAAATTACTATATAATAAATTAATTTACTATTAAATTGATCATCCTTTAATCTATAAAACAAATTCTCATTTATTATGAACTTCAAAACTGAATTTAACACTTTACTTATGTTTGTCTTAATCACCTTGTGCAGAAAGAAGATCAATTCTCCTTTATCTTTGCTCAATAATTCTGATTCATTCATAACAATCTACTTAACAAATATTAATTTGATTAACTAATAATTTAATTAAAATTCAGAAATGATCTATTGTAGAACACTTGCACTTATTTATTTCCCTTCGTTAAAGCTAAAATAATTGTTTGTTTAAATTTATTAGAATCATTTTAATTAACAGAAGCATTAAACAAACAGGATCAATGGCCGAGAAAGCAAAAAAGGAGATCAATGGTCATCGGCTCAATGGAGGGAGGGAAGTTTCAGACTACCCCCTTCAGCGGCTGGCCCAGTGTTATCCCCGATGCCCTTTCAATAGATTTACAGCTCAAAACATATTTTAGACCGAATGCTATTTTCCAAAGATCATATCATACTGTCACGGTAAGAAAATACGATCATCTAACTTCATATTTCTTTCACTTTACGAGATGTTTTTTTCATTTTATGTTATAAAATTGGATTGAAATGGTTATAATGGCTGTGTAAGCAGAGTCAGTTAAGAATTGTGTTATAAAATTGGAATGAAATGATCAGGCTTTTTATATGCTCTGTATGTAAAGAATTGTGTGTGCACCTTGAATTGCAGTATTTTCCTGGAACTAAAATTGGGAAACGATGGAATAGGTTATAGGTAACTAAAATCATACACTCTGCCCACAGAAAGATTCGTTAGCAGCATGGTAAAATAATCACCTTTTGAAGTAAAACTAAAAAGCTAAAAGCATCCGAAACTGTCATAAAAAGTAGTATCATATTTTCACTTCTACGAGCCATCAAAATCAAGAGAATATAACATCAAATATCATGGTACCTGCTTTCTGAAAACCTGAATAGTTTCTGTAATATTCTTCTCACAGATCATTTTATTTAGCTCAAGCTCTCTACTATTAAGGTGAACAAATACCTTCCTGATTTATTTCATGGCCATTAAACACCAAATGGCCTTGGCATGCTGCTGCCAATAGTCAAGAAGAAAATTGAACCATTAACAAAAACAAAGCAGCTAATGAGTCTTGTTCAACCATTTAAAAATACAATAAGCTGATCAATACAACTCTGAAATTTCAGCATGATAACATGCTCAATTAAGATCCACGATCTTCTTCAAGACAAATAAAAACTAAATCAAAAAATATAGATCACATGAATATAGTTTACATCACAGGGCATGAAAATATTGTCCTACATAACACAACATATAATTGAACTTTGTAAACTTAAGTTCGAAGAGCCATCTACACTTGAAAGTAGTAGCAAAAAGTATGTTGATGGTTATTCACTCCAAATGCCATTAGCACATGTGAAAAATAAAATTAAATGACTATTGATGTACGAGCAATAAAAGCAAGTCAGAAAATCTCATGATATATCAGTCATTTCTAAACTTTCAATCATTTCACGAGTTTCATCAACCACTAACCACGCCTTACTGTGACCTCCAATCACCTCAGCTTCTTTCTTTCCATCCTTCCAGAGCTACAAGTAATAAATTATAAGAAAGTCAGTGTCCATAGCCTTCATTCCCTTTTAAATGTTGTGCATTCCTGCCAAATTCTATTCATTTTTTTTTAATATTTTGATAACTCCAGCTAACATAATTACAGCAGCAAATGGACTGGAAACAACCATGATAGAAGTTTAGAAAAAATGCATAATCTCATGCTAAAGAACTTCAAATAAAATATTGAACTTCTGTTTTACCTGAATTGTTGGCATTTTCTGATATCACCGACCAGCATCCATACATGTAACGAGTACAGGCAACTTTTAATATGATTATATTTAAAAGTTTAGAGCAGATATCTTCCAGATGTTACAAAATCTGAATTCATACTGTGAAAGAAAACAAAATTTAGATAAATGTAGAAGTTGCATGTATATAAATTTTAAGTTAGTACAATGTTCATTATGTAAAAAAAACATTCTCCCGTGCATACTCGGATGAAAAGCAGTTGCTAAGCTGGGGAAATGTGAAAGGTTCCAACCTACAAACACAACCTACCTGGATCTATCTTGAGACAGCCAGAAGACCAATAACATCTCCAAGGAAAACATGGTAAAAAAGTCACCAAAACAACATCCTCAAAGAGAAAAGCAAGAATTACTCAATAAAGGCAATATATGATCTTTGTAAATAAAGCAGGCATTCAATCTTCAAAAAACACTGCTTTGTAACTGTTCATAAAACAAGATATTCCTTCTTCCAGGGCAAGGATAAAATAAGAAAGACTAAACTGCTCTTCACTACGAACAACAATAAACTGGCCTGTGGCAGAAAGTATCAAGAGGAATATATCAGCATTGAAAGCGAGAAATGTATTTTATGGCGTGATTTCAACAAGCAAAAGAGTAAGTTCCATTCATATTTCTTAAACTGGGTGAGTATATGCCAGACTCATGGATTCTCAGGAGTTTGCTAAACAGGTGGGTAACTTGACAACAGCTCACAAGCCGAGTCACCCTTCAAAACTCGTCAATAACTCATGAATTACTTGAGGAGCCCTCTCTGAAATCTCAGTCTGGCATTCAACCTCAGCTGGCAGACCAAAAAGCCTACAACACTTAAAACCCTCAAAATCTGTCTTTTTGTCATTTTTGCCTACAAACATTTGAATCTCAGCAGAGTGAAGTGATTGTCAAGCCAATATCAATAGCTGAAGTGCAATTTGAAAGGTATTTCCTTTATTTTTCTTTTTTGTGACATTTTTTCTTTCCTATTTCAAAACCCTACTGCTAATCTTGTTTGTCTTTTTCAATGTTTGAATTATCTATGATGTTCAAGGCATCGTGCAAGGTGGCAACAACCCCACACGGAAGCATGGCACTTGGGTGTGATCAAGAGTGCAATGACTTGCAATTATTGCAGGTTTAATATGAATGGAGATATCAATTGCCTTAAATACCACCTTGCTTGAATCATTGGCAAAGATGTCAAGTAGTGTGACCAAGCAGAGGAGGAAGGGACACAAAAAATGAATGCCCTAGTCTCCATCTATAAGGAAAAGAAAATTGAAAGGAAGAGGAAAAGGGAAGCCATTGCATCCATAATTAATTCCACCCATGATTCAAATGGAGACTCTTTTATTGGCTTGGGGATACGGTATTCCTCCACTCATACTGCACATAATTTATTGTATCAATTCCCAGAGCTTCTTCATTCCTCCCAAAGTTCCAAGGGGAACCTTCATTTGATGGTACTGCTTGGAACTAAGAGAAACATCATGAGGAAGGATGCTCACTCCAAATTTTTGGTAATATAATAACATATTGTTCAATGTGACAAGAAACCCATGTTGGAATGCATTGACCGTTGCACATGCCAGGTTTAAGACATTAATTTTCTAGCAGCACTTTGGTATGCTTGAAGTCTGTAGATGTCTCACATGAAGTCAAGACTGTAGAGACAATGCAATTTGTTAAGAGGAGGTGGGACGTGGAGAATGTCATTCACATTGGCACGACAATGCAGCCTTTTATGTAGCCACTGGGAGACTTCTTCCAGAGAGGCATCCTACTATATTTGGAGCCCTTGTGCTGCCCATTGTCTTGATCTAATGTTTGAGGACATTGGAAAATTCAATACATCAAAACCATCAATTGAAGATAAAAAAAACATCACAAAATTTATCTACAACTATGGTTGGGTGCTGAGCTTGATGAGAAGGCAAACCAAAGGAAATGAGCTTGTGCAATTGGGGGTCACACTATATGCCACAAACTTCATCACATTGCAAAGCATTGCAATGACACAACCTTCTTCCAATGATTGGGGTCTCCACATTGCAAGAGGACAGATGGGGAGACGATCATGAGGACAAATAGTGTTTGTTGTACCTCTAACAAACTTATTCTCATTTATCGTTTGAACAAGTTGTTTGTTCCAACTTGTCCACATAGCAATTCATATATATGTAAATTTGTGTCTTTTTACCTGATTGTATTATGGTAATGTATCAGGAATATAAAAATGTCACTAGAGTCAGATTGAGCATATAAGAGTTTCAAAATCAAAAAAATCAGAAAAAGCATATTCCTGGTCAAAAAGCACTATAGGCGCACCTCACTCAAATGAGGAAAACTGCACTAAATGCACTTTTGCCACACTCAACAAGAAAAAAAAGGTAATGTTTTGGAACATTTTTGAGACTCTTGCACTTTCGAGTGAAGATGAAAAGAATAAGAGCAAAAAGTGCATGAGCAAAAGCATGCACAAAGCGCACTTTTGCTTTTTTTAAGCAAAAAACAAAATGAAGAGAAAAAAGAATGTGTGAAAGCATGTCAAAGCATGTTTTTGCACCCTGTTGCTCAAAAAGACAATTTGCCAAAAATGCACAAGTGTGCACTAAGTGCACTTTTGCCATCAAACAACGAAAAAAGGAAAGGAGAAGATAAAATTAGGCATGTTAGGCTCACCAAGTGTGCAAGCACCCCAAACTGACACTTTTGTCACTTTTTCCACTGAGAAATTAAAAAATTGAAAATAAAAAACATGAAGGGGAGGCCAAAGTGATGAAACACACCAAGCCCTCCAATGCACTTTTAAAACCCTTCATAACTTCATTTCAACAATGCTCCCACAAGCAAGATGCACCACTTGGAATTATTGCTTTTAGTTTTCTTTCTTAGATTCACAACTACAATAAGGGATTTTTCACATGCTAGAGCAAGAATCTTTACAAGGATGAGGTTTGCGTAGGTAGGGTAAAGGTGCACACTTTCAGGGGTGTTTCAAAGGGCAGATCTGAGGTATTTAGGAACAAAAGCACTTGAGGGGCTGGATCCTAAATTTTGTTGCTCTCATAATATCAAGTAGATTGATTTCCAATCCAACCTTTTTCATAAAAGAAGAAAACCCTAAGGGATGGCATTAAGCAAAAACTTGTCAAGGTATTTTTCGCGAAGTTTCTGGGTAGGACCAGAGGTTAGCTTTCATTTCAACTAAACAAAATCCTACCAAAATAGACATGTTCCTACACCAAGCCTTCCTTGCCACATACAGACTGCCCTGACACAAAAATTGGTCATGTGGATATGCAAAGGGATAATTTGCAAGAGCTTTTGTACATCTAGGCTCTTACAAGCCACCCTTTCCTTCGGTCTGTACAAGACCCAGAATTAGTAGTACCCTATGCCAGGTTCTTCAATTATGAAAGTAAGGAGATTAGGGGATTTGATAGTCAGCTACTATCTAGGTTGAATGCAAAGGCATTAGATAAACTCCTTAGGCGTCCTGCATTTGACACTGTAGTTCAATTGACCTTGGGGAATGCTAGGCACAATAGGATGACAATGTAGAATCTTCCCAAAAACAGATTGCTAGCAATTAGCTTACAGCAAAGAAGCCTATTAGAAGACTCCCTAAGTCACTCAAGTGAGATGACATTCAAGATATACTTGGCAGTATGATCGCACTCCTTTATAGGGCAAATAGGCAGCCAAAGGCTACAACATTCCACCCATGGATGTTTTATCATAAACTTGATAAGCACCGCAAAATGCAAGATAGACTGAGCACATTTGATAAGCAATATCCATCAACAAATGTGTGAAGTAAAAAAAACACATGAATTCTACATGATGTTGTATCTAGTGTACAGCTTGGCAAGGGTAAGAATTTTTTGTGAGTCTATAAAAGCAAGGTGAATATGGTCCATCTAATTTAATGTATAATATCTTGCCTCAGCTCTAGTATACAAACTTCTTGGTCCATTATAAAAAGGTCAGCAACACTTTGTTGCGCATTTAACAAAAGCAATGGGAGGTGCCTATGAGGGGCAAATATTTGAAGGAGACAGTCATTCAAGAATGGGGAAAATGCTTTATACAGTTTCCAACCTTCACCTTCATCAAAGTATCTAGGTTTAATCAAAAGCCTAAAACGTTGCCAAGATATCCAAGTGATAGGGTAATTTTGCCAGGATTGTGTCAACAGTTAGCAGTGGTTCACATGGCTCTTCAACCATGTCATTGGGCAGGAATAAAATTCCCAATCAAAATCCAACACTATACCTATAAGTCTTCTAATGATGCCAAAAATGTAGATAAAGAGTTCCTACCTATCATTTCAAAAAAATTTAGGCTAGAAAATCTTTTGAATCAAGAGGAATAGCATAGGAGAGATTTGACAAGAAACCTGTACATGTCCGTCGTTTTGAGGAATTTTGGGCTGATTGTGCTAATGACATAGAAGAAAGGGAGAGAGATTACTCTAAGATGACTTTAGGTCAGTTGAAAGAATTCAAAGTCCTGAGTTCCTGTGGAGTTAGAGGATGAAGACAAAGTTAGATGTCCATCTTACAAGAAAACGCATATAGCAACATTGCCCCTCCCTTTTATTAATTGGTCTAATACAATCATTGTCTCACTGAAAGAAAGGACTAAGTTTGTAATACAAAGGTCTGCAACATGGGTGAAGCAAAAGTTTGCCAAAAGTAAGACAAGAAAAGATGTTGGGGTTTCTGCAACTAAATTGCCGAGAAAAAAAGAGCAAGCTACCCCTATTTTCTGATAGGCAATAACAACCTAGATCCCATCAATGGCTCCTTCACAAGCACATTTATTAGTTTCAAGCAGTTCAGAAGGGCAGCACAAGAAACCGACAGCTACAGAAACCCAGAGTTTCCAAAACGAGGAGGTTTCAGATCATTTCCAAGAAAATACAAGATCTCCACCCCTTATAAAATTGGCCTCCTCTTCTGTTGAAGTGCATTAAAGCTCAAAATCGCCAAGTTTCAACAGTGAATCTTCATCTCTAGTGCTACTCTATCTGTTAAATTTATATGAATATTGACTCTTTATATTATGATTTGAGATGAAAATATGTTAGTGATTCCATTATGACATATTGAGATGTTTGTTTATATGATAAGAGATCATGTTTCAATATTATGTGTTATCTGGTTTATTGATGTATTTGAGTATACTGGATTAGAGGTTGGCAAGTCCTATTCTTATGGTTATCATGATTTACGTATCTTATGATGTTCTCAATGACCATTGAATCTATACATGGCTTGCATTTATGTCTTAATTGTTATACGGATTTGAGAATCCATTCTATGATATGATTCAAATGGATATATTCCACGCATTATTGTGTGTGACTCTAGACTCTTTGGCTTAATCTTATTTGTGCTTTAACTATCTTTCTGCAATGAGAGTTAATGCTTGCATTTAGTGTATAAGATACAAGAATAATTGAATAAACCAACATGAGGCACTAAGAGAGTTGTACATGTATTACCCACCACCTCACCCACTCTATGGGATAATGAGACCATGACTGTTTTTACCCAAATATGTTGAATTACCTAGGTCAAGTATGACCAAGGGACCCTTGTGCTAACTCCATAATTATCCTCTATGTTATTCTAGCCTTAGTACTTGAGGTTGTACTATGTTCCATTTTCTTTGGAAAAGGTTGATTTTAAGTGTGCATGTTATAATTTAAATTTAAGTTAAATTATGAATTAGACTTGCTTTATTTATTTATATTGTGAATTTATAGTTTATTTACGTGTTGGAAAGGGTTGGAAGTTTGTGAGAGCTTCTAGTAGACCCTAGGTAGAAATCTCATCCTTATATGAGGTGGCTTGTAAATATTTATGTATTAATGAAGGACCCATGTGGTCTTCACATGACTTTGAAAGATACATTAAATGCTTGTAAGAGTGAATAAATATTTGCAAGAAATATTTATTATGTAATAGTATTCAACATGATTTGTAGTGCTTTGAAATCTCTTCTAAGGTTCATTTATGATTCTACGAGCTTTCAAATCTTTCAATTGGCTTATTAACCCTAAGGCTTTGCTTGAGTTTGGGAAGAGACATGTCATCTCCTATTAGTGAAGACATAGTGACAAGGCTTGGCCTTATTTAACACTAGGCATGCTTTGGAATTCATTATTCCACTCAATTTTGGCATTGGAGAGCAACGTTCAAGGAAGTGAAAAGAGAAAAAGAACTTAGTGCTGTTGAGCTTGAAGTGGATTTTACAGGGAAGAATCCTCCCTTTCAATAATGAACTTCTTGTTTTGAGGTAGGTCTCTTTGCTCGTATGATAGTTTTTATTATATATTTTTTTGTTCATGAATAAAATTGGTATCTTTTAAATGCTATGTGAGTGTTGAAAACATTGAAAAGATTATTCTCTGTTTCTCTTCCTTGTGTTTAAAAGGAGATGCTAAAATAGGAAATGGAATATTGAAGACTTCAATGTTCAGATTTGTTAAGAGTGTGTGTTGTTGCAAGTATGGAAGAGTCTATCTTTGTGCTTTGTCTATGTTTGTTACCCCTGTTGAGAGCTTCCCATGTGGATTGACTAACTTGACATATTTAGTGTTAGTTTTAGACCAGAAATGTAAATAAGCAGAAATACAACACACTAAACAAAGAACACAGCGAATTACCCTGGGAAAACCCTCCTTCTCGAGGGAGAAAAACCCAGCAAAATATCTCTTATATATTGAAAGAATAAGAGCAGAAATCTGCTTACAATAATCAGCCTTATACAGGGCCGAATCTCATACAATAATATATATCACTCCTTGAATGAATGATGATGCTTCTTCAAAGAATTCAATCTGCTGCTCAAAGAATGCGAACTTCTGCTGCTGCTTAGGAGATGCGAATTAGAGAGAATGAATTGATGTTAAAATGAGAGGACTTCACCTCCCTTATATACAATGCTAAGCGACCTTCTCTAGGTCAGCCCTAGAGAATATAATATTATTTGAAAACCAAAAAGGCCGACCTGCCATGGAATTTATTTATTTAATTTTATTTTGGAGAAAATATCTCCCGCCGCTATAAACATTAACATATAGGAGCTAGATAAGCAACGTGAAAGGCAAGGAGTGTATGGTTCTAAGCTCAAGAGTGAGCTACTATGTTTAAGGAAAAAATATTGGTGTTTTTGGAGGTTTTACAACCCATGAGAGGATATGTCGTAATGTCCCCTAATTGGGAATGCCCTAAATTTTCCCTAATTCCTTAATTTAAATAAACAAATGGGTTAGGGAATATCTTTCACCTGATTGAAGCCCTGCACACAGATTAGAAACCATTTACCACAATCACACTGATTAGCAGATTATAACCGTTTATGTTACACCCCGTCTCTTAGTTACTGGGTTACTTTTACCTTGTGAGTAAATATAATGATAAATGTGAATCAGAACTTTAGTATGCTCAATAGGTGAATGAAATGTGCATGATGTTATTACTTTTGAAAGTATGATTATGTTCTATACCGATAGGAAATGCGATGAGTAAATATGTATTGCAATGTGAATGCTTTGATGATGCTAATGGTTTTAGGTGAGATATCTACTAACAAATTTTTGCCTTTCCGATTTTTGTGTTTTTTGTGATTTGATGATATATTGCCAGGTAATGCAAAGAAATACATACAAATGCAAGATGAAGGTAATACTGAAGGTAAATGCTAGAATGATTCCAATCCAATTTATTATAGCTTGCAATTACAATGTATTCAATTCAGTTCTTCATACAATGCTTGGGAAATCATTAGACATCATACCCGTAAACCTGAAGTAAGATTCTGGAAATCTGATATAAAATAATCAGCATCAGCAACCCTCATTAATTCCAACGCCTATCACAAAAGATGCTTTCTTCACCTCAAAACCCATGCTGATTGGAAACAATAATCAAGACGCCCCTATTGATGATGAATGGGACCCAAATCCTTAGGCATTTTGGTCACTAATACACACGCCCCAGCTGTTAACAACAATACGGCACAGCATATAATGATGGTACGGCCTCTAAAGGCCCACGTGGCTGTAGAAGTTAATGCTATCAGCAAATAAAGAGCTTCAATGTTTGTGTCTTCAACAAACTGAAAATCTACTCCACAAACCCTGGACTTTTGATGATAAATACTCCAAATAGGCTCAATGTGACTTCTGATGTAAAGCCACCTGTAAATGCAACCTTTGGGTGATCTCTCACACCTATGGGATGCACAATCCAAGAGATACCACGTTCTCCAAGACTGATTTGCAGCAAAACCCTTGGTTTCACCTCCAAATGCCAAAGCAACAAAGCCAAGTATTGAAAGAATGATCAAGAATGCCTTGAAAATGCTTTTTGAAGCCTTTTATATCCTCTCCTAAATGGCACGATTTCCCATGAGGGATTTAATCATTAAAAATAATATAACTTATTTGCTTTTGTCACTTTATAATATTCCTCAAGTGGGCGCCCATATCTAGCACATTTATAACTTGACTTTATAACATTAAATAAGCCCTTTATAATAAAGTCAATAAGACATTTAATGGTGGGCACTTAAATAATTAATTAATTATCATTAAAGTATAACTTTAATAATAATTAAATACCATAACTCCATTAATAATTATCATTTATTGATTCCGCCAACACCCGAAGGAAGCCCACTAATTCCTTCACTCACCAAGGTGCCTTACTAAAAATATTAAGGTTGGCCTCTAACAACCGATTGACTTACTATAAATAGTACATGTATATAAATGAAGCCAAAAACCCCTAAATAACATAGCCTCTGAATATGCCAAGGATTTGGAGATGACAAACACTACCAACTGCCAACTAAAGAACCAAATATCTCCAAAAATGGGCCCTCTAATCACCATTGTTAGCCTACAAGGACCAGATGATAGGCTAAACCTACAAACTTTGATGCTTGCTAGAAAGGGGACATTACAGTAGGACACATCACTATGCTCAGGAAAGGCTATTTGAAGGATGAGGTTACCAAACCAATCTCTTCATCGAAAGGAGGGCCATCTTACCAAGTTTGGTAGATGTGCAGAGGACCGCAGTAAGTCCATGGTTGGCGGAAAAGCGTTTGAGTGATGCTTCTCCCCATGCGGTTGGCGGCCAAGATTTGGAAGGAGGCCATTCTGGACCATTGGTATTTCTGATTCAAGAATTGAAGATGTACGCGCCAGTATTGGGGACAACTAGAAGGTATGCACCAAGGAAAGGGGACATCTAGAATGCATGCACCAATGCTGGGACATCTATAGTAGCTTGTATTTCTAGTTCTTGTAAGCTTGTTGAAGCAAAGTATGTAATCATGTATCCATCTATATGGAAATTGTAAATGTGAAATGTTATATTGAATATATTTATGTAAAGTTAAATCATACTTATATTATTGGAATGATTCTTTGATTATGAAATGGAAAAGTTTGGATAGGTTATGTTTCAAATGGTGCATATATTATGGAAAAGAAAAGAAAAATTTTATTGCTCATTAGGATTGATGCATAAACTATTCACTTGGGGGTAAAACTTCGTAAAATTACTGGGTAGAACAATGGGCATGTTACAGTTTACTAGAATAATACTAATTAGCAGATTATCATAATTAAATATTAGTAAACTCATGGCCGAATTATTAATTCAATCACAAAGTATTTTAATATCCTTGGAGGGCTCGATCATAGGAGAGCATGGGAGAATGTGACTTGATGGGGTGCCTAGGATCCTCTACCCTAGGCCCAAGAGCGGATATACCATCCCTCTTGGCCTCATGTGGCCCATGCCATCCATATGAGGTGGTCTACCTAGTGAGGTGTCCCCTTTCCATTATCCCCACATCTTTCCAACCATTTCCCTCTCTATGATTTGACCTCTTGTGTTGATTCATCATGATGGAGGGGTGAGATTACAACAGGTGCCCTGAAATGCCCATCTCTCCTAAGCCCGAAGCGCAATACCCTTGGCCTTCTTGAGACTACCTGGTCCCAAACTCAAGACTACTTGGTCCCCCATCTCGAGACTACTTGGTTCCCATCTCAAGACTACTTGGTCCCCCATTTAGAGGTGGCGTACCTAGGAGAGTGCCCCATCACCGTTCCCCTCTTGTAATCTCAGTCTCCTCTATCATGGCTAAAACATTCAAGACATATGACAACAAATATTAATCATATTTAATGATATAAGGAAGCAGTCATAACAGCAATGCGTCATTAGTACCTTGAACATCTAATCTAACGATCACAATCACTTATATTAAATTGTGCTACAACTACATTATTGTAAATCAGATTTCATACCACCGATTCAAGAGAGCAAACTGCTGTGCACATGCCAATTTATCAATTATTTCCAATTTAGAGGGTGCAGACCTCTATTTCCCTTTTATTAATTTATCCCTGTAGATGATTGTTGATCTGAATATTCCTCTTCTTCAATCGATGATCTTCTACCTTAAAATGTTTCACCTTTTATACCCAAAATGGGGCGAATGGATATTTCCCTTCATTAAAGGCATGTCTTTTTATTTGATCGCTTAACCAATCGTAACCATCCATTAAAGGATAATTAATTTATATTAATATTATCCTTTAATCGACTTCGCTTGAGGAGATTCGTTGTGCATGTAGTTCGATTCCTTTTATCTCTTCTTCCTATCGCTGTTTGTGAGGGACGACTTGCATCATAATGCCACATTTTATTCCTTAAAGCTCTCAATCTAGCCGATTAATGCTTCTTAATAGTTTTCCACTCATGATCAAAGGGTTCATGAATAGCGATCTGGTCTTGTCAACCTGTATTTAGGATTGCAATTCACGGGGCCATGACAGTCCTCCCCTCCCAAATTTGCTTGTCCTCAAGCAACTTTAGATTCAGATGATCAAATATGTCAGCTCCCCCCCATGTTGCATCTTCAGTAGGTAGACCTTTCCATTTGACAAGGTATTCCTCAACTATTTTGTTTCTTAGTCTTTTCTCTCGCATATTAAGGATAAACTCTAGTTCCAATATTAGCTTGCCTTCATCATCAAGTGGTGGCAATTCCGAGCATGGGATGACGTGTTGCCCCAACACCCTTTTAAGGAAAGATACATGAAACACATTGTGAATTCTACTATTTATGGGGAGTTCCAACTCGTAGGCCACTTCTATCTTCCTCAATATTTTATACGGTCCATAGAATCGAGGCTTAAGTTTTTCTACTCCACTGGTTTTGAGTGATGACTGTTTGTATGGTTGCAACCTCAAAAAGACCAAATCTCCAACCTCAAATGTTCATTCAGTTCTCTTCCTATCTACATACACCTTTTGCTAGTTCTGCGCTTGGTGGATATTGTCCTTAAGTGCATTCGTGATATCCATATTATGTTGTGTGAAATCCCTAGCTCCTAGCACACAACTCTCTGGAAGAATCAAGTCCCTGAAGGACATTGCGGTGCATCCATATAATGCTTGGAAGGGGCTCATCCCTATAGACGTATGATGGGTGGTATTATAGCAATACTCCCCCAAATGAAGCCACTTAATCCACGCATTTTGCTACCCTATGACATAATTCCTTAAATACCCTTCCAACCATTTGTTGACAATCTCGGTTTGTCCATCGATTTGCGGATGATAGCTAGTGTTGGGAGTTAATTTTCTTTCGACTAGTTTGAATAGCTCCTGCCAAAATAGACTAAGGAAACGACTGTCTCAATCACTCACAATGTTTCAGGGTAGTCCATGCAACTTGAAAACTAATTTTAAAGAAGACTTCGACCACTTGGGGGGCTCTAAACTCGGTTGATATAGCCATGAAGTGTGCGTATTTGGTTAAGCGAACAACCACCACATAGATGCAATCTTTTCCTTGTACCTTACAAAGCCTTGTTATGAAGTCCATAGATATGCTCTCCCATTTCTGATTGGGTATGGGCAAGGGTTGAAGTAGTCCTACTGGATATGTATGTTCTTCTTTGTTTTTTTGACATACCATGCATTCCCTAACATGTTTCAACACATCTCCTTTAAGGCCTTTCCATGAGAACCACTCCCGAATCTGTTTATAGGTCTTGTAATACCCTTGATGTTTAGCTGATGGATTGTCATGATAGTTTTTCAAAATTTTCTTCGTTACTCTTGACCCAGGTGTGATGTATATCCGGTCCTTATAAAGAATGAGGTCATCCATAACCCGGTACCTCTCATCTTGTATCTTCCCTTCTATTATATCATTTGAGAATGAGTCCTTAGCATATTCAGTGAGTATAGATGTTTTCTATTCTATGGATATCATTGTCATTGAACCAAGTTGGGGTCTTCGTGACAGAGCATCGGCTATAATATTGTTTTTTCCTTTCATGTATTCAATGTTGAAGTCGTATGCTTGCAGCTTACTTACCCATTTTTGTCGTCTATCGTTTAAGTCTTTTTGGCTTAGGAAAAATCTTAGACTATTGTGGTCAGTCTTCACAATGAATCTCCTACAAATCAAGTATTTTCTAAACTTTGCAAGGGCATGCATAATTGCTAACATCTCCTTGTCATAAACTGAGTATGTCCTTTTGATGTCCTTGATTTTCCTACTTTCAAAGGCTATGGGGTGTTTATTTTGCATTGATATTACCCCAAAGCCTTCCCCTAAAGCCTCACAATATAACTCAAAGGGTAAGGAGAAATCTGGTATTGCCAATACAGGGCAGGAACTCATCACTTCCTTAAGCTTTTCAAAAGTTGCTTGTGCTCCTTCATTCCAAATAAATGCTCCCTTCTTCATTAGATCGGTGAGTGGTGCGGTTAGCTTTGAGAATCATTTTACAAATCTTCAGTAATAACTGCATAGTCCCAAGAATCCTCTGAGGCATGTTAAGAGTCTTGGATTTTGGCCAACTTTGAATTGCCTCAATCTTTTCTTCATCTACTTTTACTCCTTAGGAACTGATCTTGTGTCCTAAGTACAAGATTTCCTCCATACCAAACTCACATTTGGATAATTTGGCAAATAAGGAATGTTGCTCAAGTATCTCTAGTACTTCATCTACATGCTTTAGGTGTTCCTCCCAGGTTTTACAATAGATTAGGATGTCATCGAAGAAGACCAATAAGAATTTCCTTAACTGCCCCCTAAAGATATGATTCATGCAAGATTGGAAAGTGGCTGGTGCATTGGTTAGCCCGAATGGTAAGACAAGAAACTTGAAATGACCATAGTGGCACCTAAAGGTTGTCTTTGGTATGTCCTCCCTTAATCTGATTTGGTGATAACCCGATCTTAGGTCAATTTTTGAAAAGTAGAATGCTCCATGTAGTTTGTCAACAAGTTCATCAACTCAAGGAATGGGGTATCTATTCTTTTATTGTTTTCTTATTTAATGCCCTATAATCAATACACATCCTCATTGTGCCATCTTTCATTTTTGAAAGTACAACGAATGAGGTAAAGGGGCTAGAACTTGGTTGTAGATGCTCCATCTCTAACAATTCCTTTATGGTCTTTTCAATTTCTTCCTTATATTTGTGAGAGTGGCATTAGGGGGTGGTGACAACTAGTTTTGATCCTTCTTCTAGTTCAATTGAGTGATCAAAGCCTCTTTTAGGGGGAAGACCAAGAGGGATGTCACTAAAGACTTTTTTATGCCTTTTTAGTAATGGTTGTATGTCTACATGGACCGATTTCCCTTTAGGGGTAGTTTTATCTAGGATCAAGCATTGAGGCACCTATTCTACTTGGTCATGCCTAAGGATTTTTTCCATCTTCTTGGCTGAAACTACCCTTGGAGATCCATCGTATAGACCTTGTAGTAAAACCCTTTCCCCATTATGTTCAAAACATATTTCTAATTTTTGGAAGTTCAAGTTGACATCCCCTAGTGAGTGTAGCCAAGGGGTGCCCAGAATTACATTGGTATCCCCGAGTTTTACAACGTAGAATTTGTCCTTGATTGATGTTTTCTCATAATGATGTTAAGTTGGGAGATCTTTGTGCATGGTGTGGTGAATCCATCTGCTAAATCCACCTTAAATCCCTTAAAGTCTTTTGTTTCTAACCTCAGTCTTACCACTAAGTTTTCATCTATAAATTGTGGGTAGCCACACTGTCAACAAGGGTTGTTACTTTATTGCCCTTAATTTCACCTCGAATTCTAAAGGGGTGATGTTTTGATGCCCTTGAGATGGAGGCCAAAGTCCCCCCTTCCTCACTTTCTTTCTTGTATCTTATTCTTTTGTTTGGGCCTTCTTTATCTTCATTTCTTGTCACTTGTGTTAATGAATGATAGCTTCGGTCAGATATGAATGACGATTGCTGTAAGCATCATCGTCATTCATACTTGATCAAAGTTTATCATTTATATTGAAATATTTCTGGAAAAACATTTAATCGAATTTATGAGCATACATATAAAATTCAAATTATATATATGATGTTATATTCTGCATTTCATTAATCGGAATTTACTTACTCATCCGCCACCTTGTAGAAGAGTATATATGAGTTATACTAAACAATGATAAACGACTTTATCATAAGCCACGCCCTAAGGGACATGTCCCATGAGTGGACGTGTCTCCACTTGTGGAGACACGTCCTCTCATGAGACGTGCCTCTTAGGGGCGGGTCTCCTCTCTTATTTATGGCGGATCCTTCTTTGATATGCAAACATAGAAATCGAATAATGTTCTGCAATCAGCACATTCAAAATAAGAAATTCAAATCTGGAAATTGAAAATCTGAACATAGAAGTTTGAGTAGTATTCTTACACTTAGAATTTTCATAAGTCCCTTAGTTTCCCATTTTGATTGAAGATTTGTTTACATTTACATGGTATCAGAGCCAAGTTGTGTGAATCCAAAACAAATCTAAAATCAGTTTGCTCTAGAAAATTTGTATTTTCTAAAATCGAATTCACATCACATTCTTCATAATGTCAAGTGTGATCAGATTTGAAGATCGCCTTGTAGGAGCAGACAACTTCACATCATGGAAATTTAGAATCATGATGATCCTTAAAGGGAATAAACAGAAACACATAGATGAAGACATTCATGTTCTCCACACAACATCTAATAAGAGGAGTAAGAAAAACTCCTACAAGAGAGGATCTTTTAAAAGAAAGAGAAGTTCCAATGGAAAGGAATCTTATAAGAAGAAAGATATCTCTCAAGTACAATGCTTTAGATGTGATTAGTATGGCCACTATGCAATGAAATGCCATGATAGAACTAAACAACAAGCATCCTTTGCCAAAGTAGGAAAGTCAAACCCAGATCATGAATCTGAGAACTTTGTGTTCTTTACAGCCCTTTCTAGTCAAGTATCTGACAACACTCAAAATTGGGTAATTGATAGTGGTTCCTCCAGACACATCACAGGGTTCAGAGAACACTTGGACTCTATGACTGAAAAGTCTGATGAAGAAGTAACCATCGGGGATGATTCTGCATACCCTGTAAAAGGGGTTGGAACGTGTTCCATCAAGTTGAAATCTGGGGTTTCTCTGCAACTCACTGGAGTCTTATTTGTACCTGGAATAAAGAGAAATCTTATATCCATCTCTGCCCTTGAAGACAATGGTTACAGAGTTACATTTATGGATGGGAAAGTTCTAGTATGGCCTAAGAACTCATCTATCAAGAAAGCTCTAACCATAGGCATAAGACAAGGGTACCTTTACAAACTATACACTAAGGTTAAACAAGCCCTTACCCTTGACTTTGTTGATACTCTGATTCCCCTAGAGTACCTGAAATGGAACCTGCTCCTGAGATTCAAAGGGAGCATCCTGATGAAATGCCACATGAACTTCCTTCTACTTCAAATGAGAATACAAATGATACATTGCAGCATCAATGGGAGCAAGAGAAGCAGTTTGGCTTCGTAAATTGCTTGTGGGACTCTTTGGTGAGCCCTTGAATCCTACAGTTATTCATTGTGATAATCAGAGTTGTATCAAACTCTCTGTAAATCCTGTCTTTCATGATAGATCTAAGCATATTGAGATCCCCTATCATTATGTAAGAGATATGGTGGAAAGGAAAGTGATTCAGTTGGAGTATATTAGTACAAATGATCAAACTGCAGACATTCTCACCAAGCCTCTCTCTCGAATCAAGGTAGAGCACTTCAGGAAGAAACTTGGTATGGTTGAAATGTAATTTGTTATTTATGTTTGAAATACAAATTGTTTATAAATTGTACTAATATATAAAGATGTTTAATGTGTAAACTCTTTTGTCATGTGTGTGACTCCATGACTTTATGGGCCTACTCCCCCTGTGTACATTATTGAAAGGTGACGATCTTTCTAATAATGAGCACTTGTATTTGACATTGTAAAGTGACGACTCTACAATGATAAACTATCATGATAGATATCATGTGACTTGATATCTGTGGACATGTCATGATAGTATCTCTTGGACACTTTGATTGATATCATGGGACTTGATATCATTTGTAGATCATTGTGATCCTTAAGAGATAATCATGGTGGATATTTATATCCGTGGATATGCCATGAATTATGGTAAGACATCATGTGACTTGATGTCAGTGCACATACCAAAATAAAGATATGTTATGAAGAATGTCATGTGACTTGACAATATTGAGAAATCATACCATGTCTTAGATATCACGTGTTAAGGTGATATCTCTACTTATTTGATTTGAAATATCTCCCCTAGCTAAGAGGGAATGTTAATGAATGATAGCTTCAGTCGGATATGAATGACGATTGCTGTAAGCATCATCGTCATTCATACTTGATCAAAGTTTATCATTTATATTGAAATATTTCTGGAAAAACATTTAATCGAATTTATGAGCATACATATAAAATTCGAATTATATATATGATGTTATATTCTGCATTTCATTAATCGGAATTTACTTACTCATCCGCCACCTTGTAGAAGGGTATATATGAGTTATACTAAACAATGATAAACGACTTTATCATAAGCCGTGCCCTAAGGGACACGTCCCATGAGTGGACGTGTCTCCACTTGTGGAGACACGTCCTCTCATGAGACGTGCCTCTTAGGGGCGGGTCTCCTCTCTTATTTATGGCGGATCCTTCTTTGATATGCAAACATAGAAATCGAATAATGTTCTGCACTCAACACATTCAAAATAAGAAATTCAAATCTAAAAATTGAAAATCTGAACATAGAAGTTTGAGTAGTATTCTTACACTTAGAATTTTCATAAGTCCCTTAGTCTCCCATTTTGATTGAAGATTTGTTTACATTTACAACTTGATTAGATATTGCTTCAATGTTGTGGGCTTGGCTCCTTTTCCGTCCACATATATGTCAGTTACTTGGATTTGTTTAAAGTCAAATCGTTAGAGGCTTTGTTCGAAGAGGAAAAGATCGTTGAAACGGCAGGTTACCTGATCAAAATACACAGTAGAAGAAACAAAATTAGCAAAGAGTTAAAGGGAAACATAAGTACTCGGTGAGGTCGGTGGGTGCTCGGTTTGTATCAAATTGTGGTTTCAGTTCTGTTTTGGGGTCCCATAGGCCGGCTGGTCTCGTGGACGTAATTAAAAGCATTCATTCATTCATTCATTCATTCATTCAATCTTCCTTGCACTTGAAACACAAGTTTTCCCTTGCAAGGCCTTTTCAGTCGCACTTGTGCCCTAGTTTCCATACATCTTTGCATTTAAAACACAACTTTCCTCCTTGGTCTTCATTTTGTCCATAAGTGTGTCCTCTTTCCCATTTTTTCTTGCAATCAAAACAAAGACCCTTCGTCCTTAGTTCCTTTTGGTCATGGTAAAAAAGGTATGGTTTCTTGCGTCCTTCCTTCCCACAAAAATGCTTAACCTTTGAGGTCATCTTCTTGGAGTGATCTTTTTTTCCTTTGCTTGGGCAGAGTCAAGTCTAGTGGCTTTAAAAATTGCCTCTTGGAGTGTAGTTGGATCAAAGGCACTTACTAGACCTCGGGTGGCTCCCGACAGTCCTTCTATTAACAAGTAGATGGGCCTCCTTTCTGTGATTTCGGGTACCATGACGGATAGTCTTTGAAACTCAGCCAAGTAATCTTCAACGGGACCTTCTTGCTTAATTTTTGTTAGCTCTTTGAGGTCATCTTCTTGGAGTGATCCTTTTTCCTTTGCTTGGGCAGAGTCAAGTCTAGTGGCTTTAAAAATTGCCTCTTGGAGTGTAGTTGGATCAAAGGCACTTACTAGACCTCGGGTGGCTCCCAACAGTCCTTCTATAAACAAGTAGATGGGCCTCCTTTCCGTGATTTCGGGTACCATGACGGATAGTCTTTGAAACTCAGCCAAGTAATCTTCAGCAGGACCTTCTTGCTTAATTTTTGTTAGCTCTTTGAAGCATTTCTCAAGGTGCTTATGATCAAATCTCTCAATTAGTTTTTCAGTAAAGGCATCATAGGTTTTTATGTTTTGGTGGTTTTGGGTGACCAATCCATGGTGCCACCATTCATGGGCTACTCCTTCTAGGTGTAATACGGCGAACTTAATGGCATCCTCTTCCATCAGTGGGTTAAGAGATAGGTTTGTATCAACCTTTTGGATCCATGCTTGGGTTGTGATCTTACTTGATCGATCAAAGTTTGGGAGAGTTAATTTGCCTACCTTGTGCTGCAAGTCCCTATTAATTGGGTTTCTTCTCCTTTGTGTATTCTTGGTCCTAGCCTTACACTATGCTTCAAAAGGGATACTTCTCTTAACTTCTGGATTGAGTCTTGCATATGCTTCAGCAAGATAATCCCAATCAGGATTTTGTGCATCTACTTCCTCTTCCTCCCTTTTCGACCCTTCCCTAGTCAAGAAGGGAGGTCGGGTTATCCTAGGGGTAGATCTTGATGTGCTGTCATTTTCAGATTGGCTTGGGGTGGTTTCCCTCCTATTTTCTTGGTGTGGCCGAAGAGAATTCATGGTATTATTTATATTTTGTAAGGCTTGGGCTGTTTGCTCCATGAAGGTTCTAAATTCATTTTCCATTTGCTCCCTTCTTGTGTGGTCTTGGTTGTGGTTGTTGTTTAGGGTAATTCTCTTTTTCTCTCTCTAAGGCTCTCAAGGTTCGTTGGCTAACCATCAACTATTCGTTATCCCTCAAGCTGGCAGAATCATGCTCTGATACCACTTGTAATGTCCCCTAATTGGGAATGCCCTAAATTTGCCCTAATTCCTTAATTTAAATAAACAAATGGGTTAGGGAATATCTTTCACCTGATTTAAGCCCTGCACACAGATTAGAAACCATTTACCACAATCACATTGATTAGCAAATTATAACCATTTACCACAATAATACTAATTAGTAGATTATCATAATTAAATATTGGTAAACTCGTGGCCGAATTAGTAATTCAATCACAAAGCATTTTAATATCCTTGGAGGGCTCAACCATAGAAGAGCATGGGAGAACGTGACTTGATGAGGTGCCTAGGATCTTCTACCCTAGGCCCAAGAGTGGATATACCATCCCTCTTGGCCTCATGTGGCCCATGCCATCCATATGAGGTGGTCTACCTAGTGAGGTGTCCCCTTTCCGTTATCCCTCATCTTGCCAACCATTTCCCTCTCTCTATGATTTGACCTCTTGTGCTGATTCACCATGATGGAGGGGTGAGATTACAACAAGTGCCCTGAAATGTCCATCTCTCCTAAAGCCCAAAGCACAATACCCTTGGTTCCCCCTTGGCCTCCTTGGGACTACTTGGTCCCCATCTCGTGTAATGTCCCCTTTTCTAGCTTGCATTGTATGATGTTTTCGTTAGCCTATTTCTCCTTGGTTCCATAGGCTAACCAGGGCTTTTAAGGAATCTTGAGGGTTGTTGGCCTAGACAATTTTCGTTGCAGGTCAATCCGGGGTATCTGGAGGTAGTTTTGGCACACTTACTATTTTTAGTAAGTCATTAATGTTGTGAATAGTAATTCATCAGATGGGTCAGGATCTCCAATGACAGTGCCTTTTCAATGGAAGATTGGTTATTATTGTCAGATGATTTTAGTTCCATTGGTTTAATTCGTCTCTACATTAATAAAGTTTAAATTATAAAGTTAAAGCCAATCATTTAACTTTATTAATGTGAGCCTAAAGCTAAGTGGGAAAATGAATAGTAAAAGAGGCCCCCTTATTTTAAAATGCATGAGACATCAAAAAGGCAAAAAGGAAGTTTATGTTTTATCCCACATTGCTCAAAAGTGTGAATGAGCTCTTATGAGAAGCTTATAAAAAGTGTTGCAAGGGCTCATTTTCAGCATGCTTGGTTTATGCTTGGTTATTATTTTCTCTTGGAGAATTTTGGAAAGCTTTGGCTTTTAGCAGGTTTGAGGACGGAAACCCTCGAGCTTGGAGGCAGTGGACGGAAACCCATTGTCTGTTGGAGGTATTATTCAAATATCTCACTTTGTGCTTTGGATTCAAACTTCTGGTTATCCAATCCGACTGTAAGTTTTGTGGCTACGATTGGATATTTTTGTTATTATTCTACTAAAGTTTTGAAGGCAATAAACATATTTAATTTCAGATCTTATTTCTAAATTGGTATTATCTGATTTACATTGAAATCTGTTGCAAGTTATTGGATAAATAGAAATCTGTTTGCATGCAATTTATTTGTTAAATCTTCTGTGGAAAAAACTTGGAGAAATTTGGGGCAAACATTCGCGGGGGATGTTACAGAATTGGGGGTTTTGAGTCAGATCTAGTTTGGCTCATTACATCTCAGGACTACTTGGTCCCCCATTTCGAGGTGGCGTACCTAGGAGAGTACCCCATCACTATTCCCCTCTTGTAATCTCAGTCTCCTCTATCATGGCTAAAACATTCAAGACATATGACAACAAATATTAATCATATTTAATGATATAAGGAAGCAGTCATAACAGCAATGCATCATTAGTACCTTGAACATCTAATCAAACAATCACAATCACTTATATTAAATTGTGCTACAACTACATTATTGTAAATCAGATTTCATACCACCAATTCACAAAATCAGACTGCTGTGCACATGCCAATTTATCAATTATTTTCAATTTAGAGGGTGCAGACCTCTATTTCCTTTTTATTAATTTATCCCTGTAGATGATCGCTGGTCTGAATATTCCTCTTCTTCAATCGATGATCTTCTGCCTTGAAATGTTTCACTTTTTATACCCACGATGGGGCAAATGGTTATGTCCCTTCATTAAAGGCATGTCTTTTTATTTGATTGCTTAACCAATCGTAACCATCCATTGATGGATAATTAATTTATATTAATGTTATCCTTTAATCGACTTCACTTGAGGAGATTCGCTGTGCATGTAGTTTGATTCCTTTTATCTCTTCTTCCTGTTGCTATTTGTGAGGGACGACTTGCATCATAATACCACATTTTATTCCTTAAAACTCTCAATCTAGCCAATTAATGCTTCTTAATAGTTTTCCACACATGATCGAATGGTTCATGAATAGCAATCTGGTCTTGTCAACCTGTATTTAGGATTGCAATTTGCGGGGGCATGACATATGTTATTTTGGTTCATA